>JAVJIF010009544.1:0-122197 GCA_038442645.1 Agave tequilana | reverse complement strand
TCTTTACAACTTTTTAGAGTTTGAGAGGAGAAATGAAGCTTAAGAACTTTATGTGAGAGAAAACTCAGTTGAGAAAATGAACTTGAGAGCTGAAATCTTGTAGAGATTGAATTGGAATTAAAAGCTCTTGAAACTTGAAACTTAAAAGCAAAAACTTGATTTTTCTTTAAGATCTTTAATTTCAAAAACTTGTGTAAAAACTTATTTCATAATGACCTATATATAGACAATAAGTAAATATCATTAAAGAGCTAATTCAGTCATTAAAACAGGATAAAGTCAATGAAATATACTCATTAGGAAATAAGACAAAATAGTTGAAGAGAGAAAAACTCGTTTTATTTGAAATATAGCCTAAATGACATAATAGGTTGTCGATAGACCTATGAGTTGTCGACAGCTCAGTAAGCAATGGCCATATTTTTAGCTATTGCGGAGGTCACATGTCGACAAACCAATAGGCCTGTCGTCAACTGACTGATACAATACTGTATCAGCTTTCAACAGTCAAGAGAGTTGTCGACAATAGCTCCAAAACACAAAAAGCATGAACTCTCTGTAAAGCCCTGTCGACAGCTCTGCACCAGGCCTATCAACAACTTCTGTTATCAAGACTGTCGATAACTCTGTTTAGCTGTCTACAGTGAGAGTAAAAATATAGGATTTTTGATACATTTTTAAAACAAATTTTTGTATAAATATTGTTGGTCCAAAGTGCCATCACTCTAATTTTGATGATGATTAACTCATGTAGTTATAATACTATGATCTTGTATTCATTTAGTTTCAGATATTCTACTAAAATCTAGTCGGTGTTTAGCTTCAACGAAAGATTAAAAGTCAAGTTTTGAAGCTAATACGTGTTGATTTAAGAGCTCGCGCATCAAGATCATATAAAGTACTCAAAGAGGAGTCAAGCTCTTTGGATCAAGTTGGACCAAGTCAAGATGGAAAAGAAGACTTTCAAGAGAAAATTTTTAAGACTTAAGTCTATGTTTGTAAATGTTAAGATTTTATTTTTAAATAAAATATAAAGGATAGATTAGTTGTGAATTGCTCAAGCTCATATACACACACAAAATTTATATGTGTTTCATAAAATAGTTTTGATTTTAGAAAATATCGTTTATTTTGAGCTTCAAAAAAGATATATTTACAGTTTATGAATAAAGTTCATCAAAATGAGTTTATATAGTTTATATGTGTTTTGGATTTCATCCATACACATTGATGGTTCAAATATTTGATGTTTCTATAACATGTGTTTAAATTTAGTATTTATCAAACCTTGTTTAGAGCTTATTGTCAAAAACATAGATATTTCATCTTATATGTGTATTGGATCATATCCAAACACATAATGCTTCAAATGAGTTTTAAAAATCTTGTTTTTGTATTTAGACAAGTTTGAAAAAATCGGTTTCTTTATTTAACAGTTTAATTTGAAAAATACCGTTTTTTAAAGCTGAATTTCTATATCACAAAAATAGTTCAACTTATTTGTAATATGTGTTGATTTTTGATCACACATATTTGGATTTCAAATTATTTTAAGGAACTAATTTTTGTAGATTTTATGTGATTTTATGAGATTCTATAGGATGTTAAAAGACCAAGTTTGAATCCCTTATTATCCATGACCTGGCCTTTTAGCAGTTGAACATCCGATCGACCGAGTAAGAAGTCGGTTAACCGAGCGGTCGACGATGTGTACAGAAAACGTGCATAAGGCCTGGCTTGAGGGCCGGTCGACCGGGCAGTTGACCGATCCAGAGAGTTTACTCTCTGGATCTGGCCTCGGTCGACCGGCCAGAGAGCTTTGCTCTCTGGTTCTTTCCTCGGTCGATTGATCGGTTGACCGATAGGTTAAGACCTAGGTACGATCGATCGGGCATAGACCGGCAACCCTAACGGTCATAAATATGACCATTAGCCGGTCGACCGGCTAGTAGACCGGCAGGTCATCTGGCTGGGGATTGCCCTAACGGCTAGTTTTTGTAGCTCTAAAAAAGAGGGCTGTTTTGGCTAATTTTATACAAGATTTTGGAGAAGTCTTAGAGCTAGTTTTCCCATCTCTCTTAGGGTTTCTCTCCACATATTTTGAGCTAAAACTTTCATATCAAAAGGAGAGTTTTTAATGAGTGTTGTTAAAAGAGATTTCTTGAGTTTTCCTCCACAAATCTATATTATTTTCTCACACAAACTTAAGCTATCCATTGAATATCAATCCTCTAGGGATTCTTATTGTGAGAGTTATTTTTTGTGATCAAGCGAAGTGATCACAAGTTTTCATTCTGGAATTGAGGTGTTGTAGAGGTTGAGCCCTCAGCGAGCTAGTGAGTTAGCGTTGTGACGAATTCTTGGGGGAACTCAATGTATAGGTGCAGTCTCGACAAGCTAGTGTGCTTGCGTGTATTGTTCTTGCAGGAACAAGTGAGGGACTTGCGGGTTCAAGAGTTTTTGATGGAGCTCGTTGTGGTGTTGCGGCACTGAGTGATCTTGCGAGATCATTATAGTGAAAATCCTTCATAGTGTTGAAGGCGGGGACGTAGAGCAAGTGTGCTCGAACTTTGAAACAATTCTCTGTATTTGCAATTGCTTATCTATCTCTCTCACTTATGTTTATATATCTTGCATGCTCATATTGTTTATATATATCTTGTGCTTAATTGATATATACTTGGGATTGTTTGCTCACACTTATATTCAATCAAGAGAGCCATAGGGGCACGTCAACTCTTAATCTAGAGGAATCTTGAGGAGATAGTTTAGAACCTTTTACCGAGAATTCAGCTACACTCTTGTGTTATACTGTTATGTTTGCATAATAGCTTTAGTTTGCATAATTAGTTTTAATTCCGCATTAGTTTTTCATTTAATTAACTTGTTACCTATTCACCCCCCTCTAGGTAACCTACAAAATATATTTAAGGATACTAGTGCAAGTGTGTGTGAATCTTGAGCCATCTCGTCAACACCAAAAATTTATACATTCTAACTTACAAAGGGTCACACTCTTTTCAAGTCTTTATGAAAGGGCTTCTCTAAAAATCACGCTTTAATCGTCTGATCTTGAATCCCTTCTTGAATCAACTTGATTACTTAAAAAACTTTCCTTTTGAGGAAGAATGAACCATAATCTTTTTCTCTTGAACCCTGTAAACTTATAAATACTTGAACTTGATTAGTACCTCATAACTACACGAGTTTTGTAATCATCAAAACAAACTGGGGATTGTCCTATTTGTCTAACAATCTCCCATTTGATAATGATAAAACACATGAGTTATTTAAAACAAATGAAATGAAAAGCTTGACAAGCTTGCCCTGAAATTATGCTTATACATTAAGTTCAATCATACAGGACTAAAAGATATAGCAATAACAAGTAAGTCATATGCATTTAATTATGAATTTTACAATATAGAATATTATGCATAACGGGCCAACCCCTTCCATGCCTCCAAAAAAAATACGTATGCAATAAAGAATAAGATACCAATAATTAAATATTGCATACAATATGAGAATGAATAAGAGGTAATTGCATGAAAATCTTAAACAAACAACTCAATCTCAAATAAAAAAAACTCAAAATTCTTCTCTCCCTTTTTGTCATGTATCAACAAGTGAAAAACCAATTTTGAAAATCTAAATACAAATTGAAATAGATCTCTTGAAAGCTTACTGATACGAAGGAAGTATGTACTCAATTCAGAGATAGATGGTTTAGAATCAACCTTCGGTACTCTTATGTTATGCTCAACAACTCGAAAATGTATTAACAATGTTACTTTACTCCTTCTGAATCACCGTAGTAGTATGAGCTATTACGGGTCGATCCTCAAGGAGAGCTCGTGATGAAAGCTTTAACGGTTGAATTGTGAAGAGAGAAAACGAGAGTTCTTCTATGTTAAAAGAAATAAAATGACATGGAAAAATAGAGAAAGAATTCGTTGCGGATTGTGCATGAAAAGAAAAAACTACGGAAAAAAAGTAAAAAGAACTTGAAAATTTGACTAGCTTTTAAAAGAAGACTAAAGAAGAAAAACTTTGAAAAACTTTTAGATGGAAGAAAATATGACTAGCTAACCTTTCTAATTTTACTAACTACTAATCTCATTATGGTGATGCATGCCTAATGTTATTCATCGGCAAGGGTTTGTCTTGCTTGTTGGTCAAATTACTTTCCCACTTGGAGGATGAATGATCTTCTCGGTCTTGTCTTGTAGCCTCATTGATCATCGGCTCCCGAGATAGAATTCAATGGTAGAATCAAGGAGTGCCACTCAAGGGAATGCTAAGGAGGAAGATACAAGATTCATTAGTCATTCAAGGCCATACTCAAGCTAGCATTGAAGTAAGAAAATTGTACTACAAACCAATAGCAAAGTTAGGTGATCCATCTCCATGTTCCATCAAGGCACTTATTGAAAAGTCACCTAGAGGGGGGGTGAATAGGTGACAATGCTAATCACGGGGCAAATAAAAATTTAAAGCTACAACAATCAAGTTTCACAAGATGAATGCAAGCAAGTAAATATGACAATGATTATGATGAGCAAGAATAAGAGCAAGTATAGTAAAAGAGTGCAAGAAAGTAAACCAATCGCAAACACAAGGCTATGTTATCGAGGTTCGAGCACCCAGCTCTACTCCCCGCCTTCCCCAGAAGGATTCTAGCTACTTTCACTATCACAAAGAACAATTACAATGGAGTACCCACTCCTACAATCTCAAGAACAAGTGATTTCCTTGGTAGTCAAAAGACCACAAACTCTCTCTTTCAAAAAATCTCTTCCCTTACAAAGGTCCTTAGAGAATAATGAGTAGAATTGAAGCTCTTTTGTGTAAGGAAAAGAAATTGAAATCAGAGAAAAACTTTTGAAAACCCTTCAGAAAATCGAGAGAATTTAGCACAAAAACCAAGAACTTTGAAAGCCTTAAACTTTTGAATTTTTAGCAATAATAGTTGTTGTAACAAATCTCTCCCCAAACACCCCTATTTATAGGAGAGGGCTAGGGTTTAGGGATAAAACATATTTACTGATGTTTAGGAGGTAATTAGATCAAAATATATCCTTAAACGAATTTTTAAACACAAAAGACAAAAATAAACAGCTCTTAAAAATCTGCCCGTTACTGTTCAAACGGCTACATCGGTCGACCGGGCCGGTCGACCGGTAGTACAAAATTCCGACCGTTACAGGCTATCGGTCGACCGACCCGGTCGACTGATACAAACTGTGACTAAAAATAAATATCGATCGACTGCCCCGGTCGACCGACAGACATGCACACGGATACGTGCATTCTGCCAGGACCTCGGTCGACTGGTCCGGTCGACCGGACCAGCCTGACACAGACTCGGTCGACTGTCGGTAGACTGCCAGTCGACCGGATCAGGTCAGAAAACGAAATAAAGACAGAATTTTGAGAAGAAAAATATTTTTAACAAAACTATTTTAAACAGGAATTCAGTATGTAACATAAAAAGAAATTTGTAGAAGAAAGATTTTGTACTAAAATATTTTTGTATATTTTATAGGAAATAAACTAAGAAATAGTATATGCGCAAAAACGTGTGTGATTGAGCTTCAAACCTAATCTCTATTCTTTAACAAGCTATAAACAGAAAAACAAAATACATGAAGACTTCTTGAGCTATCTTCAGGTCTTTGAGCCATCCAATGCCTTGCTAGTGCCTTCTCTTCTATGATCCTTCCTTAATGTGCAATTTGCCTTCCTTGCTTTGTGGAACTTAGAAGTTCTGCAATAGCTAAGTGAATGGTCTCTAAACATGGTACAAAACCTGAAACTCATCTTAGCAAACTTGTTAGTACCAAATAGCACTAATTTGGTTTGTCATCATCAAAACACAAAACAATTGGAGAGTGTAACCTCTTGGGCCAACAATCTCCCCCTTTTTGATGATGACAAAACAAATAGGCTATTAACAAAAATATAGGGTAGGAGAAAACTCCCCTAAAATTATGCTATACATAAAACACAAGGATATGCTCTAGATACCAATAATTGAAATGTGCACCAATTATTGAAACCAATTAAAACAAATATATAAAACACAAAAATTGCTCTTGATACCAAAAATACCAAAAACAACTAAAACACAAGAATTTATTAAAACACAAAAACTCATAAAAACAAAACATATAAATTCATATGGAACCAAGACCAAATGAACTTATTTTTGTCCATGTAAACTTATTCTCCCCCTTTTTGTCATACATCAAAAAGGGTTATGAAAAACATGTTTATTCAATAATACAAACATTAAGTTCTCCATAAATAAACGAAAATCTAGCAAAATCAAGAGGTTTAGTGAAAATATCGGCTAGTTGTAAATCCGTGGAAACATAATCAATATCTATATCACCTTTCTCAAAATGATCTCTAAGAAAGTGATATCTAATCTCAATGTGCTTGGTCTTACTATGTTGATTTGCATTTTTGGTCATGTGTATAGTACTAGTATTATCACAAAATATTTTTATATGATCAAAGTGCAAATCAAAATCAAGGAGAGTATGTTTCATCCAAAGGACTTGTGCACAACAAGCCCCCGCGGCAACATACTCCGCCTCGGCGGTTGAGAGAGCTACGGAATTTTGTTTCCTAGAGGACCATGAAACAAGACAATTACCAAGAAATTGACATGTCCCACTAGTACTCTTTCTATCTACTCTACAACCCGCATAGTCGGCATCCGAATAACTAGTCATTGAAAAATCTATAGTTTTTGGATACCAAAGACCCATTCCAATAGTGCCCTTAATATAACGAATAATGCGTTTTACCGCAATAAGATGAGACTCTTTAGGACACGATTGAAATCTAGCACAAAGACACACACTAAACATGATATCCGGCCTACTTGCTGTCAAATATAAAAGACTTCCTATCATGCTTCTATATAATTTAATATCAACATTTTTACCTTGTTCGTCCTTATCAAGCTTGGTTGTAGTTGCCATTGGAGTGTTGCAAGCCTTTGATCCTTCAAGCCCAAACTTCTTTACTAGCTCCTTTGCGTACTTGGCTTGGTTAATGAAGGTTCCGTCTTGCAATTGCTTGATTTGGAGTCCAAGGAAGAAATTGAGCTCACCCATTGAAGACATTTCAAATTCAAGTTGCATGACTTTCTCAAAATCCTTGCATAAAAGCTCATTAGTAGATCCAAAAATTATATCATCAACATAAATTTGCACAATTAAAATATCATTATCAACATGCTTAGTAAAAAGAGTTGTGTCCACTTTACCTTTAATAAAATCATTTGAAATGAGAAAACTAGAAAGCCTTTCATACCAAGCTCTTGGAGCTTGTTTCAATCCATACAAAGCTTTATCAAGTTTAAAAACAAAATCGGGATGAACATGATCAACAAAACCGGGAGGTTGAGCAACATAAACTTCTTCATTAATAAAACCATTTAAAAATGCACTTTTTACATCCATTTGAAAAAGTTTAAAATTTTTAAAACATGCAAAAGCTAGTGTCATCCGTATGGCTTCAAGCCGTGCTACGGGTGCAAAGGTCTCCTCAAAGTCAATTCCCTCAACTTGAGTGTAACCTTGGGCCACTAACCTAGCTTTATTCCTAATGACATTTCCGGACTCATCCATCTTGTTTCTAAAGATCCACTTAGTACCAATTATTGGTCTATCGTGGGGCTTAGGAACAAGGTGTCAAACTTGGTTGCGCTCAAATTGATTGAGTTCCTCTTGCATGGCAAGCAACCAATATGGGTCCGTCTCGGCTTCGAGAATGCCTTTGGGTTCAAAATGAGAAATGAAAGCAAAGTTACCACATAGGTCATGGAGTTTGGAGCGCGTAGTGACTCCTTTAGATGCATCACCCAAGATGAGCTCCTTAGGATGATTTGTAGCGTATCTCCAAGCTTTAGGAAGCGGTTGAGTGCTTTCCTCCTTATCCTCTTGAACTTCACCAATAGGACTAGCTTTTCTTCTTGAGCGGGTGAGTCCTTCAAGGATAGTCTCTCCATGTCTTCACCTAATGGTTCAAACTCTACAACATTCTCAACAAACACATTAGATTCTTCAAACTTAACATGCATGGATTCTTCAATAGTTTGAGAAGATCTAATGAAAACTCTATATGCTTTGCTAGTAGAGGAATATCCAACAAAGATAGCCTCATAAGCCTTAGCATCAAATTTACCCAAATTATCCTTAATATTTAAAACAAAACACTTGCATCCAAAAACTTTGAAATATGCAACATTAGTTTTCTAGAATGATACATTTCAAAAGAAGTTTTTGAAGAATTTTTGCATAAATAAATACGATTCGATATATAGCATGCGGTGTTTACGGCCTCGGCCCATAAATATTGAGGGAGGTCATATTCACTTATCATTGTCCTAGCCATCTCTTGAAGTGTTCTATTTTCCTTTCTACAACTCCATTTTGTTGTGGAGTTCTAGGACAAGACATTTCATGCTTAATTCCCTTTTCATCACAATAAGTCATGAAGAGTTGGTTAACAAACTCACCACCTCTATCACTCCTTATTCTCAAAATCGGAAAACCCTTTTCTTTTTCAACTCTTTTTCGAAAATTTTAAAATGAGAAAAAGTTTGATCTTTATTTTGTAAAAAGAAAACCCAAGTAAAACGGGAGAAATCATCAACTAAAACAAATGCAAATCTACTTCCATTTAAACTCTTAGTTTTAGTTGGTCCAAAAAGATCCATATGAATTAATTCTAAAGGCCTAGTTGACATGATATCCTTGATTGGTTTAAAGGAAGACTTGGTTTGTTTCTCAAGTTGGCACGCACTACAAATGCGGTCTTTCTCAAAATCCAAGCAAGGTATACCCTTCACCAATTCCTTTGAATTAATCCTAGAGATATGGTCAAAAGATGCATGTCCTAATCTTCTATGCCAAAGCCAAGAATTTTCATCAAAAGCATTTAAGCATTTAGTAGAACAATCTAAATTAAGCATGTCAATAATATAAACATTATTATCACGAAAACCGGTAAGAATACAAACATCGGATTTAACATCAAAAATCTTGCATGAGGAATCATCAAAAACAACTTTAAGTCCACGGTCACAAAGTTGACTAATGCTAAGCAAATTATGTTTTAAACCATCTACTAAAACAACATTCTCAATAATAGGAGATGCACCAATTTGAATGTTACCTATACCGATGATAGTTCCTTTGGAGTCATCCCCGAAGGTGACGGTGCCACCTTCCATGTACCTTGATAGGGTTGTGAAGTTGTTGATGTCCCATGTCATGTGTCTTGAACAACCACTATCAAGGTACCACCGCTCCCTACGTCTTGGAGCTTTGGTGTGTACCTACATCAAACAATTTAAGACTTGATTTTGGTACCCACATTTTCTTGGGTCCTCTAGGGTTAGTGTCATGAACTCAAACAAGATTATTTGTTCTATTTAGTTGATCATAACAAAACTTAGCTAAATGTCCATTTTTACCACAATATGTGCATCTATACACTCTACCATATTTAAAAGCATAGTGAGTGTGTGATTTGTGAGCATGAGCATTGTGAGCATGAACATGAGACATGTTAGGTGTAGTGTGAGCATGAGGAATCATAGCATGAGATGTGTGCTTTTTAGAAAATTTTTCTTCAAGTTTCTTAGTATTAAAGGCACAATCTTTTAAAACTTTTTCAAAATCATTCATTTGGATTTAAAAGAAGAAATTTCTTTTTCATCAATAATAGGAGATTTTGCCTTACAAGTACTCTTGTAGGCACAAAATTCTTTCTGCATGGAAATGAAATTAGAAGAAATATCATCTTTTTCTTTAGAAACAATGGCAAGTTGATTCTTAAGAAAAGCAACTTCTTTTTGTAATTTTATGCATTCAAGTTTCTTGTTATCATAAGTTTCAGAAAGTTCTACAAAAGCATGCACTAGAACTTCCTTACTTACATCATCATCTTCATCATCAAGGGATTGAGGGTTACCTTGGGTGTGTTTGCCATGAAACACATGTTAGCTTGATCCACCTCCTCTTCGGACTCGCTTTCCGAATCCCATGTTGCTTTGTAGGCTTTCTTCTCCTCGGTTTCTTTGGCTTGAAGGAGGAAGTCATCTTCTTCTTGAACTCCGGACAATCCGCCATGATATGTCCGGGTTTGCGGCAATTATAGCAAATGATCTTCCGCTCCTCTCTGCCTTCGAATCTTCTCCGGAAGTTGAACTTGTTCTTTCGGTACAACCTCTTGACATTCCGCACAAGTAGAGTTAGCTCCTCATCTTCTTCTTCGTCTTCATCATCGTCGTCATTGGTGGATGAAGTCTTGAAGGCTATAGATTTCTTCTTTGAAGTAGTGGCTTCTTCTCTTGCCTTCTTCTCCATCTCATGGGTCTTTAGGTTCCCAATGAGACTAATGAGGTCCATCTCGTCCTTGTCGTTCAATTCCTTCAAGGTGGTGGCCTTGATCTCCCATGATGAAGGAAGAGCCCGAATTACTTTCCGCACCTTTTGATCGTTGGAGATGTCATCACCTAAGGAAGAAAGACCATTAGTGATTTTAGTAAACCTTGTAGCCATACTATCAATAGACTCATCATCAAGCATTTTAAATGACTCATATTGGGACCTCAAGAGATCTATCTTAGCTCTCTTGACTTGTGAAGTCCCCTCGTGTGTGACCAATAAGTGTTGCCAAATCTCATAGGCGGATTGGCAATGAATTACCCTAGTAAGGTCATCCTCATTCAAGGCGGTTAATAGGGAGTTTTGGGCCTTGGAGTTAGCCTCATATAGTTTAAAGTCAAGGTCGGTCCAAGTACTCTCATCACCATCGGGTGCTACATAGGGTTTGGTCAAAGACTTGGCTACTAAGCTACCCAAAGATTGCAAAAATATAGTCATCCTAACCTTCCAAATTGGGAAATTGAGGCCATCAAATTTAGGTGGGGATTTAATGTTGTCGGCCATGTTTACTAGTGATGAATGAATGAAATGAAAATGTTGATTAGCAATATTTTAAGGATCTCTCTATGGATGTTAAGCCAAACCTAGAGTCCAAGCTCTGATACCAATTGAAAAGTCACCTAGAGGGGGGGTGAATAGGTGACAATGCTAATCACGGGGCAAATAAAAATTTAAAGCTGCAACAATCAAGTTTCACAAGATGAATGCAAGCAAGTAAATATGACAATGATTATGATGAGCAAGAATAAGAGCAAGTATAGTAAAAGAGTGCAAGAAAGTAAACCAATCGCAAACACAAGGATATGTTATCGAGGTTCGAGCACCCAGCTCTACTCCCCGCCTTCCCCAGAAGGATTCTAGCTACTTCCACTATCACAAAGAACAATTACAATGGAGTACCCAACTCCTACAATCTCAAGAACAAGTGATTTCCTTGGTAGTCAAAAGACCAAAAACTCTCTCTTTCAAAAATCTCTTCCCTTACAAAGGTCCTTAGAGAATAATGAGTAGAATTGAAGCTCTTTTGTGTAAGGAAAAGAAATTGAAATCAGAGAAAAACTTTTGAAAACCCTTCAGAAAATCGAGAGAATTTAGCACAAAAACCAAGAACTTTGAAAGCCTTAAACTTTTGAATTTTTAGCAATAATAGTTGTTGTAACAAATCTCTCCCAAACACCCCTATTTATAGGAGAGGGCTAGGGTTTAGGGATAAAACATATTTACTGATGTTTAGGAGGTAATTAGATCAAAATATATCCTTAAACGAATTTTTAAACACAAAAGACAAAAATAAACAGCTCTTAAAAATCTGCCCGTTACTGTTCAAACGGCTACATCGGTCGACCGGGCCGGTCGACCGGTAGTACAAAATTCCGACCGTTACAGGCTATCGGTCGACCGACCCGTCGACTGATACAAACTGTGACTAAAAAATAAATATCGGTCGACTGCCCCGGTCGACCGACAGACATGCACACGGATACGTGCATTCTACCAGGACCTCGGTCGACTGGTCCGGTCGACCGGACCAGCCTGACACAGACTCGGTCGACTGTCGGTAGACTGCCGGTCGACCGGATCAGGTCAGAAAACGAAATAAAGACAGAATTTTGAGAAGAAAAAATTTTTAACAAACTATTTTAAACAGGAATTCAATATGTAACATAAAAAGAAATTTGTAGAAGAAAGATTTTGTACTAAAATTTTTGTATATTTTATAGGAAATAAACTAAGAAATAGTATATGCGCAAAAACGTGTGTGATTGAGCTTCAAACCTAATCTCTATTCTTTAACAAGCTATAAACAGAAAAACAAAATACATGAAGACTTCTTGAGCTATCTTCAGGTCTTTGAGCCATCCAATGCCTTGCTAGTGCCTTCTCTTCTATGATCCTTCCTTAATGTGCAATTTGCCTTCCTTACTTTGTGGAACTTAGAAGTTCTTGCAATAGCTAAGTGAATGGTCTCTAAACATGGTACAAAACCTGAAACTCATCTTAGCAAACTTGTTAGTACCAAATAGCACTAATTTGGTTTGTCATCATCAAAACACAAAACAATTGGAGAGTGTAACCTCTTGGGCCAACACTTATTCTAAAGACAAGGCTCTAAATGAGGTTCACATGAATCATATGGAATTACAACAAGCATTTGCCAAGAATGAAAGTAACTCATCTTCATTGGGGATGAAAGAGACTCAAAATTGCAAGATTAAAAGTTAGCAATCACCCAAGAGTTAGAAGTTAGCAAAGTTAATGGTTATCTAGTCATGTTAGAGAGTTAGCTAGACATTGCAAAGAAAAGAAAACAACAATTCATGGTAGAAGAAAAATACATGAAATTAAAGCTTGATGAAAGTAAAGCAAGAAAGTAAAGCACTAGAATTTTCAAAGATGAGAAGATAGATGGATAAATCCTTGCTTCAAGTTGTCACCACTTTGATTACAAGCTCTCACACTCTCTCTCTCTCTTTGCAGAATTCTAGAAGGAGGAAGGAGATTAAAAGAGCACTAAAAACTAGAGAAAATCCCTACAACTCTCTCCAAAATACAAGCTCTTCTCTCCAAGTCTCTCCTCCCTTTTCGCAGAGGCCCTGGGGGTCTATTTATAGGCACCAGAGGATGAAGCTCTCCAATCTCGATCGTGGGATCAAATTGCTGGCTCAACGGCCAGATTCCTGTCGCGTATCCGCGGTCAGAGCCGCATTTCCGCTGCAGAATCTTGGCCGTTGCGCCAACGATTTCTGTCGCCGTTCTGTTACAGTTTGTTAGCCACGCTGGATCTTCTAGAAGGTTGGGGATATGCGTGGACGATTCCAGATCTGGGCTTGACTTTTAGGCTTTTCCTTTTGGCTTTTAATTAAATCCATTAATTCCTTGATAATTCCATAGATTATGGGCCTTCCTCTCCATTAATGGTGGACCTGCAAATTTAGAGAGAAAAGGAATAAAAAGCTTATTTTTATTTACATAAAGCATGATATGGATGTGAAAAATGATGCAAAATGAATGACAATCACTTACATGATACCAATTGAAAAGAAAAACTCAACTCAATTGAAAATTTTCATAAAAAGTGATGTAAAACTCATGATGCCAAGGAAACTCATAAACTCAAAATATCATTTATCCATCATATAAACATTTAATTTATAATAAATGAAAGAGTCTATTATAGTCAAGAGGTTTAGTAAAAAAATTGGCCAATTGAAAAATAGTAGAAACATATTCAATTTCAATATCTCCTTTCTCATAATGGTCTATAAGAAAGTTATGTCGAATCTCTATATGCTTGGTCTTGATTTGCATTCTTGGTCATATGGATAGTACTAATATTATCACAAATTATTTTAATATGATCATAACACAAATCAGAATAAGGGGAGTATATCTCATGCAAAGATTTACGCACAATAAGTTCCGGCCACAACATAATCCACCTTAGCGGTTGAGACGGCTATGAAATTTTATTTTTTGGTAGACCACGAAATAAGACAATTTTCAAGAAATTGACAAGTTCTACTAGTGCTCTTTCTATCTACTCTACAACCAGCATAGTTGGCATTCGAATAACTCATCATAGAGAATTATCCGATCTTTGGATACCACAAGCACATTCCAATAGTGCCTTTAAGATATCAAATAATGCGTTTTATCGCAATCAAATGAGACTAAATGCAAATATAGATTAGCAAGCCAAGATCTCACTCCTAGGTGGTTAAACCTAATATCAGGAGCGTAGACTCTGATACCAATTGAAATTGAACCTAGAGGGGAGGGGTGAATAGGTGTATTGCTAATCAATTAAAAATTCAATACAATATAAAATGAGTAGATGCAAGCGATCACTTAAAACAAGACTTGAAGCCAAATCCCACGAAGGGCTCTGAACTTCTCCTCGTGATTCCTCTATATAAGAGTTGAGCTGCTTAATTGCTATCTTGTGATAAGTATAGATCGACAATAATGAGTGAATAAAAAGTAAATAAGTAGAGACAAGAAAGCAATCGTAAACAAGAAGATTTGTTTCGAGGTTCGAGCTACTGCTTTACGTCCCCGCCTTCACCACCGTGAAGGTTTTCCTAATCTGCTATAGGATCTTCCACTAAGGATCTTACACTAGAGAATTACAATCACTCAGAGTACACAACTCTCAAATATACTCCTCTAGTCTAGAGGTAGCGTAACGACAATAGAATAATCTTTGGGTGATCAAAAGACCATAAACTCTCCCTTGAAACTCTCTTACAAAACCCTACAGAATAAAATATAAATTTAAAGCTTAAGAATTTGTAAGTGAGAGTAAAATCAGAAGAGAGATTTTGAGAACCAGAAACTTAAAGAAGATTTTTGAAAATAAAAGCACAAAACTAAAACTTGAAAGCTCTTTCCCTTGAAACCCAAAACTTGATTTTTTTATAAATAGAATTGTTGTTGTGATAAACTCAACCCTAATGACCCCTTTACATAGGTTTTAGAAAGAATAAACATAGTATAGTTTTACCAGGTTTAAAAGGAATAAACTGACTCCTAAAATTCAACTAAACACGTTTTAAAAACATGTTAAAATTCAACCTCTAAAATAATTAGACATTGGTCAACTTTGAGCACAATTTTTAGGCTGAAACCGTCAGAATTCAGAAATAAGTATATAGAAATAATTTGTAACTCTGTAAGTCTTGTTTTTAATGCAACTCAAATCAATTCAAAATCATTTCGGAATAGAAAGTTATCAATAAAATACTTAAAGATGTCAAATCAAAAATTGTAAATTATTTCAGAACAAGAATAGATTTCAACCCAATATTTGACATCTTTAACGTTTGAATCAGAAAATAATTATTGAATAAGAAATGTATCCATGAACGTTATCTTTGAAATACAATTTAAATCATGCTAATTGGATATAAAAATAAACAGTTATGATAAGAAATCTAAAAGGGTGTCGAGCAGATCAGCAGAACTAAAACTGGTTAAAATCTAAAACTATACTTTTGAAAAACGGCATTTTTGTATGTGTGTATTTTTGAGATTCAAATGTATATTCTACCCTTTAACAAACTAAACTAAACACAAACCGAAGTCTTCTTGTAGAACTCCTTCTCCAAGTCGACTCGATCCAAACACGATCCAAAGAGCTTGACTCCAACCGAGTGCTAGATGCGATCTTGATGTGCTAGTTCTTGAATCTACATGTGTTAGCTCTAAAACTTCTTTGTTGAAGCTAGATACTTACTAATATCTTGATTAATAACTGAAACTATATAAATACAAGATCATTAGTAAATTATAATTACATGAGTTAATCATCATCAAAACTAGAGTGATGGGCCTTTGGCCAACAAAGTGTTTACGGCTTCGGTCCATAAATATTGAGGGAGTCCGTATATACTAATCATTATCCTAACCATTTCTTGAAGAGTACGATTCTTCTTTCAATGACTCTATTTTGTCGTGACGTTCTAAGACAAGACAATTCATGCCTAATTCCATTTTCTTAACAATAAGTGATAAAAGAATGGTGAATTCACCACCTCTATCACTTCTTATGCGTAAAATCAAAAAACCTTTTTCATCTTCAACCCCTTTTGTAAAATATTAAAATGTGAAAAAGCTTGACCTTTATGTTCCAAAAAGAAAACCCATGTAAAATGAGAAAAATCGTCAACCAAAACAAAAACAAATCGGTTTTCATTTAAATTCTTGGTTCTAGTAGGACCAAACAAGTCCATACGGATTAACTCTAATAGTCTAGATATCATGATATCCTTGATTTATTTGAAAGAGGACTTGGTTTGTTTTCTAAGTTGGCACGCATCACAAATGCGGTCCTTTTCAAACTTCAAGTAAGAAATACCCTTCACCGATTTCTTAGTGTTAATTCTAGATAGATGACCAAAAGATACATGACCTAATATTCTATGCCATAATCATGAATCCTCACTGAAAGCATTTAAACATGTAGCATTACAATCTAAATTTAGCATATCAATAATATATATATATTTTTACGAAATCTAAAAAGAAGCAAGCATTAGTTTTATCATCTAAAATATTGCAAGAAGAATCATCAAAAATAACTTTGAAACTCGATCACATAGTTGACAAATACTCAAGAGGTTATATTTGAGTCCATCAATTAAAACAACATTTTCAATCAATAGAGATGAACTAATTTCAATGTTACCTATACCGATAATGTTACCCTTTGAGTCATCTCTGAAGGTGACGGTGCCACCTTCATGATACCTTGATAGGGTTGCAAAATTATTGATGTCTTAAGTCATGTGTCATGAGTAACCGCTATCAAAATACCACCGGTCCGTACGTCTTGGAGCCTTGATGTGTACCTACATCAAATAATGAAGTTGTTGATTTTGGTATCCATATTTTCTTGGGTCCTATGACGTTAGTATTTTGAACCCAAATATGATTATTAAAAGTATTTATACGATCAAAATAAAATTTAGCTAAGTGATCCTTTTGATCACAATAAGTACATAAATAAACTCTATCATACACGAATGCATGATGTGTATGATGAGCATGTGAAACATATGCATGCTTATTGTGTGATTTAGAAGTGTGAGCATGTGTGGTATGAATATGTTTCATTGAAATTTTTTTTAAGAAAAACATGACATCTAATTTAGCTTTATCAAACTCAAATTTCTTTAAAACATTTCCCAAAGTGTTGACTTTAGTTTTTAAAGTAGAAATTTCATTTTTATCAATCATGAAAAACTTTCCTTAACATGAAATCTTATATGCATCAAAATCTTTTTGTGTGAATAAAAGAGTGAAAGATAAATCATCTTTTTCTTTAGAAAGAGTGATAATTTTATTTTGAAGAACTTTATTTTCCTTTTTCCTTTTTAGATATTTTCAAAATCATAATTATTTGAAAGTTCTACAAATGCATCTCCAAATTCATCTATAGTTACATCACAATCATTAAGGGATGGTTCAGAAGTTACCTTAGTGTGTTATCATTTGCCATGAAACACAAATTTACCGTGTCCACCTCCTCTTTAGATTCACTTTCTGAATCCCATTGATCGAGCCAAACCTACACAAAAAAATTATAGAAATTTAGAAACAGTCTAGGTCCTCAATTCTACTATGTAGCCTAGGGCTAACGGGTCGTAATCCACAGGGAGGGACAGCGATAGAAGGTTATGTAAGTTTCATCTTTTAATTTACCAAAGCTAGTTAATACTTATCTTCTAAGTCTATAAAAGAAAAATAAAAATATTAAGTTAAGTTAAGAAGAAGATGGTAGAAGAAGAGATGGTAGTGGTGTTGTTGTTTTAATTATAAAAGAAAAGAAACAAAAAGAGATAAAGAAAAGTGTTGATGCAAAAATTAGAAATAAAAAAAGAGAATATTTACCTCTACTGTTTGAATCATACCAAAGACTTACCTCAACATGAAGTAAAGTGAAGTAATAGAAAAGAATAAAAGAAAGTAAAGCTTCGACAAGATCGAGCACAATGAAGAAAAGTGAGAAACCTCCATTGATTGTCACCTTCAATATAAACTTCTTGAAGAAAAGATTACAATAGTGTCACTCTCTAAAAACTCTTCCTCTCTTATAATCATGTAACTCTCTCTAGCCTAAAAATAAAAAAAT
Source organism: Agave tequilana (assembly GCA_038442645.1). Classification (NCBI taxonomy): domain Eukaryota; kingdom Viridiplantae; phylum Streptophyta; class Magnoliopsida; order Asparagales; family Asparagaceae; genus Agave; species Agave tequilana. Next base: position 104,092 of record JAVJIF010009544.1, on the reverse strand, counting down.
AAAAAAAATAAAAATTACATTGAAGAAGAAAAGAAAACCTAAACTAAATCTCTCTCTGGAGTGGTGTCCCTTCTGCCTTCGAGGTATGAGTGTATTTATAGGAGAAAACTAGAGAGATAGAATGCGTATGAAGATTAGAAGAGCTGTATATTTCTGAATTTTATTTCTCCCCTTATTTCCAAAGTTTTTGATTTATCCAGAAATTCAATTCTGGTCTACAGCTTGTTGGCACGTTGATTGCTGAATATCACTTATCAATTGATAGAATTAGAATGAGTAATCAACAGAAGAATTGTGGAACTTTAAGTCTTCTTTCTGTAGAATTTTGAATCAATAGATTTGAGTTTCGGTAAGGAAAGTTATGATTAAAATGTTAAACTATATCTAGCCTGAATCCGAATTTAAATTGCTTCATCTCATCCGTTGATCTTCTCTCTATCCATTTATCCTCTTGGATTTTCAGTTTGTCATCTAGAATTGATAAGATATTCATTTATCTTCAGCGAAACAGATAGGGTCTTTAAACAATCTATTTTTCCTTGAATTTAGATGATATTATCTTATCTGATATATCCAGATATCAGATAAGATAGCTTTTAGAACCTTTGGATTTGAATCGATCCCCTTTCTTTTGAACTTTTGAATTTAATTGGATAACTTTCATGATTATCTTCTCCCTATCATACCCTGCATGAAAGACAAGTAAGTTTGTAATAATTTATTACAGAATATATATAGGAATGTAATAATGTTTATGCAATATATGTGTCTAAACACACCCCTACACTTATCTTTTGCTCGTCCTCGAGTAAAACAAAACTAACCTAAGGTTTTATTGGGCCACTTTCATAGGTCACGCGGTTGTACATAGCATGTGCAACAAGCTTTTAAACCTCTAGGTTACCCCTAGAGGAGGAGTTGTAGTCTCCTGAGGGTTTTTAGTGGATTACACCCACAAAATCCATGAAGATAAAAATGAATTGTAAGTATTATTTTTTTTTTTGGAAACGCATTTTGAAAAGAACAAATATTTGAAGTATTAATGTAAAATTTCAAGTAATCTATAAGTCATAGGGTTATCAAAACTTAGTCATTCCTAAACTTAGTCTTCATTCAAAAACTTATTTTCAATTAAGGTATGTATTAAAATTGTATTTCTCATCTAGTCTATTATTTTAGCCTAAGTTATATGCACCTTATGACCGTGAAAATTTGGCTTAGGATTCTTCAACTCTAACTCTTATGCCTTATTATTTTTTCATTTTTTTCATTTTTCTATTTATGGCGGTAATATTCCTTAGCTCTATTAGGTTTTCTAATTCGCCCATCAACGAGCCTTAGTCGGTGACTCCCAAACCAGACGATTTTACGGTACCAGGTGAGAAAATACCCCCAAAGACTTAGGAATCGAGCAAACAAGGCCACAAAACTAAGGATTTATTTTTTTTTATATGAACCACTTTTAGGCGTGAATATTTATGCTTTATGAGGCACAAATACCAAGCTTAATTAGAGGAATTTTTTTGATATATATATATATATATATTTTATAAGGCATAAGAATTTTTGTTTTAGAACCCTAAGTGTGTAAGTGTATAAAGTATGCATATTTCATTAAGATAAAAATCAAGACTAAATTATTTTTCTAAATTTTCTTTCTAACCTCAAAATCAAACAAATAATTTATTTTGACCAAGTATAAGAAATCCTAATTATGATCCTCTTATTCCTTAAAATTAGCTTAATTTTTTACAAAAATAAGTCAAAGTATTATTTTCCTTTTCAAAAAATTTTAAAGAACTTTTTTTTTAAATTAGTGAAGTTAGCATATTAGTAAATCCTCCCCCATACCTAACTCATACATTGTCCTCAATGCATGAATGAAATGCAATAATATATGCAAAAAGAGAAAGGGAAGGAAAATTGTCACCTCAAGGTGGTGGTTCCGGTGGTGGTCTTATTAGGCCAAGCGTTTCTGCGTAATTTAGGTACTGCGGATTTTCATGAAACCCACCTTTTATGACCTTTTTCTTTTTAAGATTTTTATATTCCCCAATATGAATAGGATCATGCAAGAACCTAGCATGAAATTTTTTCAAGTTATATGACCAATCTTGGGGTATCATCACGGAGTCATATTGAACTAAACCTTGGTCCAATAATGGAATGTGATTTTATAGAATGGATGACTTGGGCTCAACAATGAAGAGAATGGGAACCGATGCTGACTCGGGAATAAAACTTAAATCAAGTTTAGGTTTAAGAGTCAGAGTTAGTTCATGGTTTGGTCCAAATCATAGAATTTAAGTTCACATTCATTTTCCAACAATGGAATATGACTATCCAAAATAGGTGGTTTGTGTTCAAACTCTATAGGGATAGGAATCAGTGTTCGCTTCGGAATTGGGTCCAAATCGGGTAAGGAAACCAGAGTCAGTATAAATTGAAAAAGTGGAACTGAATCACAACATTAGGAATTGGTATCACATTCATCTTCAAGTTCAATCTCATTGAAATGAAAACTTGCTAATTTGTCAATAGGCTGATATTGGTCAAGTTTAAAGTTTTGTGGTGAAATTGTATCTTGGTTAAAATCTCTAAGATACCATGATTCTTCGTCAATATGGCTAGGAGAATCAGGAGTGGTCAAAATGTGTTAGGCAGAGTTTCCTCATTTCTATCATTAATTGTATTGACCAAATGACTCACTTTTGCTTCTATCCTATTAAGAGATTTGAGACAATTGATCGGGGGAAAAGCGCGCACAAAAAGTGTATGTTTTGAAGTGAAGATTTAAAGTGTGTGTGCTTTGGCTTCCTCGATACTTATGTTATAGCATAGAGGCTAAAACAAGTCGAATCCACAAGGACGGGAGGCGATAGAAGCTTACACGGTATGGTCACATGTATGTTAACGGTTTTTTCAAAGTTTAAAGAATGAAAAGAAAAGAAAATAAAGAATGAAAAGAGAAGTATGGTGAAATACGAAGAAGTGAAAAACATAGAAAAGAATATGTTTGTGATTTTGTTTTTATATCTAAAATAAAGTCGAAAAGAAAGAAGACTCACGGCTACTAACTACTAATGACTCCACCAACATGCTAACCTCTTAGTGATAGTTACTTCACATGTATCATTGGCCATCACTAGTTCTTGGTTCAAGAGCTTTACAAAGCATGGCCCATATGTAACTCATCACATCCAAACTAAACAAAACAAGTTCAAACTACACTTAAACAATCAAAACTAAAAATAAGCATGGAGTAAGGTAATGTTAGCTTGTTAGAGAATTAGGAAGTTAGAGTGTTAGATCCATCATCATGAGCCATCAATAGCTTATGCAAGGCAAGGCCAAGTAGAGGCTATTAGATTCATGTGGATTATCAAATAAGAAGTTAGACTAGTTGGTGGTTAGTAGTTAGTTGCCATGAGAGAAAAATTAGCTAACATGTAAAAGAGATTAGAGAGAAGAAAATAAAGATAAGATAAGAGAGCACCTTTCATAGATTATCACCTTCTATTACAAGCACTCTTGCTTCCCAACATGTACTACTCTCTCTTCCTATTACAAGATCTACAAGAAATGAAAAATATAAGGGAGGAAGAAAAAGAACACTAACCTAAACTACCCTAAACTACAAAATGAAAATGAAAACTACCCTACAACATTGCATCTCCTCTGCTCTGGAACCCCAAGGGGTATTTATAGGAACTAGGGGAACAGGGGCTAAGGGGACAACCCCTGGCCTGAAGCCAGGCGCGTCGCGGCCATACTAGGGCCGCGCACGCGGCATTTCGAGCCGCGCGCGGTCCCTTCTGTCCCTTATCAGCTTCTGCTCCTGGTTTCTGGTATTAGGCCGCTTATTTTGACGAATCAGCTCTTCTAAGTTAATGGCTATGATATAGGCTTTTAATCACCAATTAAATGGTGATTTAGGATCTTCTTCTTCATTACACACCATGGACCTAGAATCAAGAAATTAAAACTTTATTAGCAGAATTTTTACAAAATAAATATATGGATGTGATAAAAATTATGCAAAATCAGAGACTAATCACACCCCAACACTTATCTTTTTGCTCGTCCCGAGCAAAACAAAAATAAGAAAATTATTATACCACATTTGCAGGTGACGCGATTGCACTAAGCATGTGTAACAAGCCGTTAAACCTCTAGGTTTCTCCTAGAGGAGGAGTTTTATCTCCTGAGGGCTTTCAGCGGATTGCACCCACAAAATCCATAAAGAAAGAAATCAAATGTTAGTGTTTTGAAAAATGTATTTTGAAATAGAGAAAAGTGTTGAAGTATTTTTGTGAAAATATAAGTGATCCAAGGTCAGAGGTTAACCAGAAATTATTCTTCCTTAAACTAAGTCGAAATGCAAAATTTTATTATAAATAAAATGTAAGAATTTAAAATTGAATGGACTCTTTGATCTTTCATAAAACTCTTAGAAAAATATGCACTTTGTGAACAGTGAAGATATTTGGGATATCGACTCTAACTTTCATGCCATTTATTTATATTATTATATATATTATATTTTTTTCTTCTTCCTTTAGTTTTCTTAGGCTTTCTTATTTAACTGGGAAGTGAGCCTTTAGCCCGTGACTCCCAAACCAGATGGTCTTAGGGCACCCGATGGGAAAATATCCCTCGGACTTAAGGACTCGAGTAAACAAGGCCACAAAACTAAAGGAGATTATTTATTTTTGTCCACCATTTTAGGTGTGAATAATCATGCTTCCTGAGGAATAATTACCCAACTTCAATAAGTGATTTTTATTATCATAATATTATTATTATTATTATTTATTTTATTTTTATGGCATTATCAGTCTTTGTTTCAATCCCAAAAATTGTCTAAGTGTGAAATGCATAAATCTAAAGCAAAAAGTTCAAGATTAAATTATCTTTTCAATCTTACTTTCTTATCCTAAAATTTAAACAAGATCTATTATTTTGACTTCGTTTAAAATTTCATAATTTTAAATCTTCCTAATTCCTAAGATAATCTTAATTTTCTTAAAAATAAATCAAAACTATTTATCTTGTTTCAAAAAGTTTTGTAAAAAGAAAAGAAAATTTTATAAATGTTCCTAAAAAGAAGTGTAAAAGAAAGAAAAATCTAAAACAACCTATGTTAGTAAACTCTCCCCCATACTTATCTCATGCATTGTCCTCGATGCATTGTGAATGTGTATATACATGAAACAAATGGAGAGGGAAGGAAAATTACCTCATAGTGGTGGTTCCGGTGGTGGTCTGATTGGGCCAAGCGTTGCTACCCAATCAAGATATTGTGGATCATGAAGGAACCCACCAATGACCTCTCTAATGCGACCCAGTAAAAGAATGATGGACTGAATGGTCTTATTTAAAAATCTATCCCCATCTAATTTTCTTATCAAAAATAATGATTGAGTCATTTTCTTCAACATTATTATCCAACAATAAAATGTGACTTTGAACGATGATGGATTTGGACTCAAAGGGATCAGGAATAAAAACCGATACCGACTCAGGAATTTGACTCAGATCAAGTCGAGAATCAACAATGAGAGTCGAAATTGGTTCAAAAATAGGGTCCAAACTAAAGAATTGATATTCACACACTTTCTCTATCAATGAAGTGTGATCATGAGAGATTGGTGATTCCATTTCACGGTGTACTGGTACAGGATTTAATGTTGACTCTAAAATAGAGAAAAAATCTTGTAAAGATACTGGAGCCTTTAGTGAATCAAAAAGTGAAATGGATTACTAACATGAGGTTCAGGATCACATTCAGGTTCGGTTTCAATTTCAGGAAAGGGATAACTTACCAAAATGTCTAGGCGATTTTCATAACTTGGAGTGTGGTCAAGTTCAAATGTATGTTCTGAAATTGAAGCTGGATTTTCAAAATGACATGATTCATGGGTCCAATCAGTAGAGTTAGAGATATAAGGATCGGTCAAAGGTTGACAAGAAAGACTTTCCTCGCTCTTATTGATCAATTCGCTCATAAGTGAGTCTAGCCTACTGATAGGCCGTGTAACAGAATTTGGATTCAGAATCATGTCTTCCATACTCTTTGCAATGGGTTATTCTTGAAAAAGTGAGTATGGAAGTTGATTTTGAAAATTGTCGTGAAATTGTAAGTCCATCGATTGCTCCTCAGACTCACGTAAGGGTTCCATACTCAAGTCTAGTATTGATGGTTATTCATTTTGAATTGGTGAGAGTGGAAAAAATGAGTAGGACTCTTGAAAAATTGGTTGAGATGATAAGTCCAACATGTTTTACATTCTTTCACAAAAGACTTCCAAACGTTTTTCTAGCTCAAATTCTTCTTCAATTGGATGCTCTAGAAAAGTGGTATGTGGAGTTTGATGTGAGAAGGATTGTAAATTGAGCAAATTTTGAACTTGTTGTAGGGACTCTTCCATAATCCTTTCCAAATCAGATTTTTCTTCGGTTGGTGGAACAGGAAAAGAAGTATATGAACCAAAATTGGGGAATGAACTTTGTGAAAATTGTGGATAAGGCGGTTGAAAATTTGACTTGGGGGAGATGAATCCCCATGAACTCTGTGAAGAGTTAAAATTATTTTAAAAATTATGGTCATAAGATTGGGATACGGGTCATATTGATTCAAATAATCCCAACACGGCATATATGGTTGGTTCATGTTGTACATAGCCGGGTTGGAGTTATCCGAGTCAAATGAGGTCGGGGTGAAGTATGAATTCATATTATGATTGAAAGAATTATTGTTATTAAAATTCATATCACAATTTATAAAAAAAAGAAAACAAACAAACAAACAAACAAACAAATAAAGAAAAAGAAAAAGAAAAAGAAAATAAGCCTATGCTAGGGTTGACTTAGACCTAGACGACTCGTAACTGGTTAGACTATCCACGGGGAGTACATTGTCGGAAGCTGACCACGAGTTAATCGGCCAGGTAGGGGCAAAATCAGTGGGAGATATCCGTGCTAGAGTAACAGGCCTAATTATGAAAAACCACTGTTCTTCGAGGTTTCGCCTCTCAATCCCTAACCTTAGACACCGATTTGACAAGAGTCAACTTTTAATAACTTTCCCCTTAGGTCAATCTTCTAAATGAGTCCGAGATGTTCCTAGGGGCCAATGTCTAGCAAATTTATTTAGGTTTGGGTTGTGTGAGTGAGGAGGTGATTTTTGGGCTAAGAGAGGGTAATGACTTCCCCACCTTATGTTGTTTTGGTTTTGCCCTTAAGTTAAATATGTGCAAGTGTGCACTATAGATAAGGATGAACACAAAAAAGCGAGTAAATCACTAAAGTGTTTGTCCTAACTATATGCTATGCAATATGTACACCTCCTGCAAGATCACAACAACACAAGAATAAAATATTGTATATTGAAATAAAAATTAACACGTGCCTAGATGCAAATGTCTAAACCGTTTTAAAGCATCCAATTTCTGTATTTTAGTTCTTACAATTATTTACACTGCACAGGTAATATAAACAAGAATTAGCAGCAGAGTATATGAACGTACAAGAAGTTACCCAACCACACAAGGGCAAGTATGGACTTCTGCAACGCTAAAACTTTAACCTGCATACCAAAAATAAAGAAGAAAAGTTAATAAAAACGTGAAATCAAACCGTTCCCATCCCCAGCAATGGCGCCAAAATTTGATCGGGGAAAAATCGTGCACAAAAGGTGTATGTTTTGAAGTGAAGATTTAAAGTGTGTGCGCTTTGGCCTCCTCGATACTTCCATTATAGCATAGAGGTTAAAACGAGTCGAATCCACAAGGATGGGAGGCGATAGAAGCTTAGATGTATGTTAACGGTTCTTCAAAGTTTTAAAGAATGAAAAGAAAAGAAAATAAAGAATGAAAAGAGAAGTACGGTGAAATACGAAGAAGTGGGAAACATAGAAAAGAATATGTTTGTGATTTTGTTTTTATATCTAAAATAAAGTGAAAAAGAAAGAAGACTCACGGCTACTAACAACTAATGACTCCACCAACATGCTAACCTCTTAGTGATAGTTGCCTCACATGTATCATTGGCCATCACTAGTTCTTGGTTTAAGAGATTTACAAAGCATGGCCCATATGTAACTCATCACATCCAAACTCAACAAAACAAGTTCAAGCTACACTTAAACCATCAAAACTAAAAGTAAGTATGGAGTAAAGTAATGTTAGCTTGTTAGGGAGTTAGAAAGTTAGAGTGTTAGATTCATCATCATGAGCCATCAATGGCTAATGCAAGAGCAAGGCCAAGTAGAGGCTATTAGATTCATGTGGATTATAAAATAAGAAGTTAGATTAGTTGGTGGTTAGTAGTTAGTTGCCATGAGAGAAAAATTAGCTACACATGTAATAGAGATTAGAGAGAAGAAAACAAAGATAAGGTAAGAGAGCACCTTTCATACATTTTCACCTTCTATTACAAGCACTCTTACTTCCCAACATGTGCCACTCTCTCTCCCTATTACAAGATCTACAAGAAATAAAAAATACAAGGGAGGAAGAAAAAGAACACTAACCTAGACTACCCTAAACTAAAAAATGGAAATGAAAACTACCCTAAAACATTGCATCTCCTCTGCTCTGGAACCCCAAGAGGTATTATAGGCACTAGGGGAACGGGGGCCAGGGGGACAACCCTTGGCCCGAAGCCAGGCATGCACCGCGGCCATACTAGGGCCGCGCGTGCGACGCTTCGAGCCCCACGCGGTCCTTTCTGTCCCATGTCAGCTTCTGCTCCCAGTTTCTGGTTTTGGGGCCCTGGTTTTGACGAATTAGCTCTTCTAGGTCAATGGCTATGATATAAGCTTTTAATCACTAATTAAATGGTGATTAAGGGTCTTCTTCTTCATTGCACACCATGGACCTAGAATCATGCAAGCAAAGCTTTATTAGCAGAATTTTATACCAAAAAATATGCGGTTGTGATAAAAATTTTGCAAAATTAGAGACTAATCAACAATCCATTTGGGATTGAATACAATCATTTTGGGACTGAATAATAAATTTCATATTCTTTTCTAAGTCAACAGGTTCTTGTTGTGGTTGGACTTGGAAATTAGAGTAAAGATCTTGGATTTGAGAATTGTTTGGAAGAATTGAGTCCGCTATGATTTGTACTTGTCATGTGGACTCAAGGAAGGCTTCAAAAGTCTTTTCTAAAGAAGATTTCTCTTCTATAGGTTGGTCTTGGTATAGATTATATGAAGTTATTTGTTGGTAAGGTTGTTGATAGTAAGACTCTAGAAAGTTGTATCCCCATTGACTAGGTGAAGAGTGGTGATAATTGCCCCATTCATATTCATAGTATTGGGATTGGGGCATATATTGATTCGGATAAGACCAATCGGCATACTCGATTGGTTAGAGTTATGTAATGCCAGGTTGGTAATATCCGAATTGAAAGAGGTAGGGGTGAAATATGGATTTGAGTTATAATCAGAATAATTGTTATTATAATCCATTTTCACAAGAAAAAAAAATAAAAAAAACAAATAAATAAACAAGAAAAAAAATCTAGCCTATGTTAGGGTAGAGCCTAGACCTAGACGACTCCTAACTGTTGATTATCCCCAGAAGGTATATTGCAGAAACTGACCACAAGTTAATCGGCCAGGTAGGGGAAAGATTGGTGGGAGGTATCCGCACTGAAAAGCGACGGGCCTAATTATGCCAAACCACCAGCCTTCAGAGTTTCGCCCCTCACTCCCCAACCTTAGACACCGATTTGGCAAGAGTCAACTTATAACAACTTCCCCCTTAAGTCAATCCCTATTTGAGTCCGAGATGTCCCTAGGGCCAACGTCTACTCAATTTTATATTAGGCTTGGTTAGTGAGTGAGGAGATGATTTTTGGGCTAAGGAAGGGTAATGACTTCCCCACCTTATCTTGTTTAAGGATATACCTTTAGTCTTTTTAGTGCAGTGTACAAGTATAAATCAAAAGGTAATATTCAAGCAATATGAATCACTCAAAATATATTTCCTAAACTATATACAATGCGCACATACCTTTGCTCCAGCACTCTTCAACAATAATGTAAAGAAATGAAATATACAGATGCTCTAAGATGCAAGAGTCTAAATGTTTTTTAGCATTTAGAAAGCAACAAGTTACTGTTGATTAGAAATATATACAAAGTGAGTTAAATAGATAAACTAATAATTACAGAGAGCTAATCTCTGAAAAGTAACCTACAAGAAACTACAGTCAGTAGTTCACCACAGTTGTGGGCTCTGATGCTCTGCCTTGTTGGACAGAGGCACAGAGTAGCAATATGTCCACTGCAGCTCCTAGTTTTCTGTAATTAGCCCCTGTACACGAAAAAAAAGGGATTAATTTGTTAAAGTAAATTAAAAAGGAAGGAAAACTTACCGTCCGTCCCCGACAACGGCGCCAAAATTATGATTGAGCCAAACATGCACAAAAAAAATATAAAAATTTAGAAACAGTGCTAGGTCCTCAATTTTACCATGTAGCCTAGGGCTAACGGGTCGTGTTCCACAGGGAGGGATAGTGATGGAGGCGTTATGTAAGTTTCTTCTTTTAATTTACAAAAACTAGTTAATAATTATCTTCTCAGTTTATAAAAAGAAAATAAAAATGCTAAGTTAAGTTAAGAAGAAGATGGTAGAAGAAGAGATGATGGTGGTGTGGTTGTTTTAATTATAAAAGAAAAGAAACAAAAAGAGATAAAGAAAAGTGTTGATGCAAAAATCAGAAATAGAAAAAGAGAAAATTTACCTCTACTATTTGAATCATACCAAAGACTTACCTCAACATGAAGTAAAGCGAAGTAATAGAAAAGAATAAAAGAAAGTAAGGCTTCGGCGAGATCGAGCACAATGAAGAAAAGTGGGAAACCTCCATTGATTATCACCTTCAATATAAGCTTCTTGAAGAAAATATTACAATAGTGTCACTCTATAAAAACTCTTCCTCTCTCTTGATCATGTAACTCTCTCTAACCTAAAAATAAAATAAAATAAAGAAAATAAAAATTATATTGAAGAAGAAAAGAAAACCTAAGCTAAATCTCTCTCTGGAGTGGTGTCCCTCCTGCCTTCGAGATATGAGTGTATTTATAGGAGAAAATTAGAGGGATAGAACGCGTATGTAGATAGAAAGAACTGTATATTTTTGAATTTAAATTCTTCCCTTATCTCCAAACTTGATTTGATTTATCCAATTTCAATTCTGATCTGCAGCTTGTTGGTGTATTGATTGCTGATTATCACTTATCAAATGATAGAATTGGTATGAGTAATCAACAGAAGAATTATAGCCATTTAAGTCTTCTTTCTGTAGAATTTTGAATCATTAGATTTGAGTTTCGGTAGTGAAAGTTATGATTAAATGCTAAACTATATCCAGCCTGAATTCGAATTTAAATTGCTTCATCTCATCCGTTGATCTTCTCTCTTTCCATTTATCCTCTTAGATTTTCAGTTTGTCTTCTAGAATTGATAAGATATTCATTTATCTTCAGCAAAACAGATAAGGTCTTTAAACAATCCATTTTTCCCTTGAATTTAGATGATATTATCTTATCTGATATATCCAAATTTCAGATATGATAGCTTTTGGAACCTTTGGATTTGAATCGATCCTCTTTCTTTTGAACTTTTGAATTTAATTGGATAAATTTCATGATTATCTTCTCCCTATCATACCCTGCATGAATTATGACATTAAGACAAATGAGTTTGTAATAATTTATTATAGAATATATGTAGGAATGTAATAATGTTTATGCAATATATGTGTCCAAACACCCATGTAGCTTTGAGAGCTTTCTTCTTAAATGGCTTCTTTGACTTGTTTGAAGAAGATGGCTTGTTTTTAATATCCAGACATTCGGTAATGATATATCTAGGTTTTCGACAGTTGAAATAGATGATTTTCTTTTCCTCCTTTCCTTACCTTCGTCACTCATTGTTGATCTTTGTCATGTTATGCATCCTCCTTACATTTTTTACAAGAAGGAAAAGATCTTCATCATCGTCAAAAATGGGGGGAGTAGACTTGAAGGCAATTATCTTTTTTGTTTGTGATGTCATTTCTTCTCTAGCCTTCTTCTTCATCTCTTGGGTCTTAAGGTTGTGGATAAGACCAATGAGCTCCATCTCTTCTTTGTCATTTAACTCTTTTAATGTTGTAGCTTTGACTTCCTATGAGGTGGAAGTGCACGAATGACCTTCCGGACTTTTTGATCATTGTAAATGGCATCACCTAAAGATGTAAGACCATTAGTTATTTTATTAAATTTTGTAACCATATCATCAACAGATTCAGTTTCATGCATAGTGAAGTTTATATATTGGGAACGCAAGAGATCAATTTTAGCCGTCTTGACTTGTGATGTTTCTTCATGAGGGACCACTAGGTGCAACTAAATCTCGTAGGCAGATTTGTAATGAATGACCCTAGCTATGTCGTCATTATTCAGGATTGAAGCAATGCATATGTGCCTCTGCATTGGCATCAAACTCTTTGGTGGCAATATCAGACGAAGTGTCCTCATCAACGGTGGGTACACTAAAGTGTTTAGTCACTGCCTTTATAATCCGGCTTCCTTGGGATTGCAAAAGCACGGTCATCTTAACCTTCCATATGGGAAAGTTAAGGCCATCAAACTTGAGAGGGGTCTTAATACCTTCAGCCAATTTTACTATAGTGGATGAGAATGAAGATGTCAATGAAATGATTAGCAACTAGGATCTCTCTAAAGTTGTTAAGCCAAAATCTAGAGAACACGGCTCTGATACCAATTGAAATTACACCTAGAGGAGGGATGAATAGGTGTATAGCTAATCAAATGAAAATTTTAGACAATTTAATATAAAATAATGCAACTGATCACTTAATATTCCCCGTGAAGGGCTCTGATCTTCTCCTCGTGATTTCTCTAGATAAGAGTTGAGATGCTCAATTGCTATCTTGTTGAGATGATTATTAATCGATAAGAATAAATGAATGATAAACAAGTAAATAGAGACAATAAAGCAATCACAAACAAAAAGATTTCTTCTAAGGTTCGAGTCACTGCTTTACGTCCCCGCCTTCACCACTGTGAAGAATTTCACTATCCAATATTGGATCCTCCAAAAGGGATCGTACAATAAGGAATTCAACAACTCAGAGCACACAACTCCTTAACTCAATCCTCTACACCAGAGGCAGCACAAAGCAAATTGAGATAACAAGCCCCGGGTGATCAAGAGATCACAAACACTCTCTTTGCAACTCTCTTACAAAAGCCCTATAGAGTAAAATTTAAATTTGAAGCTCAAGGATGTAAGTGAGAGTGAAAATTAGCAAAGAGAGATTTTAAGAGCAGAAAAACTCAATTAAAACTTTGAAAATAAGAGCAAAAAAGAAAATTTGAAACTTTTTCACTTTGAAAGCAAAAACTAGATTTTTAATAGAATTTGTTGTTATGAAATATTCAATCCCAATGATCCTTTATATAGGTTTTAGAAAAACACTTTTAGAATAGTTTCACTTGGTCTAAAAGAAACAATTTAACTTTTCATGTTTTAAAAGAAACATGTTTAAAAATAGACTTAAAAGAACTGGTCGTTACTGCCAATCTGGCAGTCTGTCGGTCGACTGGCCAGTTGACCGGCCATTCAAAATAATTTGACCATTGGCTCTTGGTCGACCGGTCGATCGACCGTGTTGAACTGAGACCAAACTAGTTACAGTCCGTCGATAGCCCGGTCGACCTCAATAAGGGACCGATCGGTCGACTAGGAATGTGCACAACATGCACACCCCCGTTGCCAGAGGTTCAATCGACCGTTCTGGCCTATAATAGGCACGGTCGATCACCAGGTCAACCGACCTAGGCCAAAAACTGGGCCAAGATACTTTGAAGATAAAGAAAATTTTCAAATAATTTTTGTTTTATTTTTGGAAGAGAGAAGACATGTATAGCCATGAGATACAAGTTCTAAACTGAGATAGAAATTTTTAAAAAAATGTAGAACAAGTATCAAAACCAAACATGTCAAAACCATACTTTTGAAAATGTACACTTTTGTGTGTGTATATCTTTGAGCCTCAAATCTATATTCTACTATTTAACAAAGTAGTTTCTTATAAGGTTCTAATCGACTATAAGAATCGTCAAGCGGGCTTTTCTGATAGTAATGCTTGAGCGATGCTGAGTGCTTTGAGTTATGACCCCGTTCTTGAGTACCCTCGAGCCATCAACACATTCCTTTAGAGGAAGAAACCTGTTAATCTTCTTGAACCCTCTTAGATCTTTTTGAACCCTGAAATCCACTCTTGAACTAGATTAGTACCAGAAAACTTCATATGCTTAGTTATCATCAAAACACAAACTAGGGATTGTAACCTTTGGGCCAACAGTATGATGTAACTTGACAAGAGTAGAATAGATTTTATAGACTTGTCATTCTATGGATGAGAATGACAAGTATGGACAAATTCATTTAGGATTTTAAAGGGATAACCGCCAGAGGTGTAATATTAACTTGAAGGTGCGAACTAAACGTGTAATTGAACAAGTTTGGTGAACTTGTTATTCTATGGAAGAGATAATAAGTGAAGTTTTCAATTCGCCGGGGATTGCGATTGAGTCTATCATCAGAGGTTTAGTATTAACATAATTAATACTAGGTTGGGGATTAGATATAACACTGTTAAAGGTGTGATATTAATCTAACAGTGATTTTAAGTGGACCTGTCATTCTATTGATGAGAATAAGAAGTGAGACTAGACCCATTAGGGGTCTGAGTATTTCTTTACCACTAGAGGTGTGATATTAACTTAACGGATTGGATTGAATCTTCTAAGAGGTGTGATATTAACTTTACAAGAATGTGAGTTAGAGGTGTATTGTTAACTTAGCCCATAGGGATTTCAGTTTTGTTTGAAAAACTGAAGATACCACTGTCATAGGTGTAGGGTTAAACTTAACAGTGGAGGTAATACTAGAGGTATAATTTTGAACTTAGAATTGGTCATCTCAACTTCGATGTGGAAGATCGAGGAAGGTCATTGTCATAGGTGTGATATTAACTTAACAATGAACTAAATTTTAGAGATGTGGTGTTAAACTTAGCATCGCTCATCTCAGCTTTGATATGAAAGCCTGAGGGAAGTGGCTAACTGAGATTAAATGTTGAAATTGATAGCAACTTGATCACCGTTAGAGTTGTGATATTAAATTTAATAGTAGTTTGTCAGAGGCGTAGTATAAATATGACAAGAGTTAATTTGCAATATAAGCAATTTTAAGAACTTGCCATTCTATTAAGGAGAATTGACAAGTGAAGTTCGAATCGTCAGAGGTGTAGTGTTAACTTGACAATGACTGAGTCTATGGACCTACCATTCCATGGAAAGGAATTAATAGGGGATTTTGGTGGAAAATAGAATGAATCATCAGAGGTTTAATGTTAACTTAACGGACTCCATTGGGGATTGAGGAAAACAATTCGTCAGAGGTTTATTGTTAACGTGATAAATCTGTGCTCATTTCACTAGGAAAATGAATACAGATATTTTTGTGGTCCTACCATTATGTGGAAGGGAATTTGTAAGGGATTTTGGAGGGGAAGGCGGTACCAAATCCCTTAGGATTTTTAGCAAACCCTCAACTATCAACGGATTTGGTATGCCTTAAAAAACTACCGTTGAGTTGGGCTAGCCATTCTATTCCCCTCAACATGATAAGTTATCGAGAATTTCTATTAGGCTTAAAAGCCAATATTTTTCTCTATCATTAGCCGTTGAGGGCGTTGAATTTTGATAGTCTCTAAAGAAGAGTGACAAAACTAATACTCAGTTAGCTTGTCTTTATTGGCTCAATTCTATCGAGGACAGGATAGTGTTCTTATGCGTTGTTCACCCGACCATTCCTCTTAACCAGCTTCTTATGTGCCAATTAGAATTCTAGCGATGTTTGGCTGTCGACGCTAGTCCTACTAATTAGTCTCTAGATATGCATATTCCATACCACATCATTGCATTTATTTTATACAAAATGTTGCTAATGCTAGCTTTCTTGTGTGTTCTTAGGTCCATGGTATGTAATGAAGAAGAAGCCAAAAATCCTATTTATTTGAGTATTTTAAAGGCAAAAAATATACCCACCACTTGGAAGCATATTCTGCTATAGCTAGAAGAGGAAAATATCAACCCTAAGATACCTAGCGATAGGGAAGTACGCTGACAACCTGCCACAGCTGACTCTGCCAGAGCAGAGCCAACCAGGTCACGAAAATGTGGCCTGGGCCGCGTTTTTGTGGCCCCTCTGGTGCAGATGTGCTAGAGCTTTAGGTCACGTCGTGTCCCCTCTCACCTTTTTCTCCTGTGTCTATAAATACCCCCACTGTATTTCAAGAGAAGGGGATATCCAGGGTTGAAGTGTTATGCTAGTTGTTTTTCTCTAGTTTTCTTGTTTTTTTTCTTTATTTCTTTTAATAGATTAGCCATTAGAGTGAAAGAGAGAGAGAGTGTGTACAAATTGTATTTGATGGTGACAATCTTATGCAAGTATACTTCTCCTTCTTTCCATCACTTGGTGTTTTTACAAGCTTTTACTTTCTTGCATTAGTGTGGAACTTCTTTTCTTTACTTCTTCTCTCTTGTTTTTCTTACTCATGTCTAGCTAACTTTTTCATTGCATGGCTAACTAACTACTAACCCACTAATCTCTAACAACTTGATTGATAACCCAGATGAATCAATAGTGTCAAAAAAGCCTTGTGCAAACAAGAGCTATGACATCTTAAGACGAGAGTTCTAACTCTAACTTACTTATAAGTATTACCACTCTCATATTTCATGCTTAATCATTTTTGATGATTTATAGATTGCACACCTTACTTGTTTTTGCAAGTTAGAGATGTTTATATTAATCTTTATCGATACCAATAGTACACTTGTTTCTTCTCTTATTCTCGCCTTCAATTGGATCGTGATAAAGGAATGTTCAAGTTTTGCCGTGTAAAGCAAAGTTAAGGGAAGAACTTTCATTCGATCTCCAACGTGAATAGCTCTTATGAATAAAGATTATTCTTGCTTATGATCCATTGTGAAGCTACATCTTAAGAAGTTAGAGATTAGTTGGAGCAATTAGTAGAAAGATTTCCATGCACTTTTACCCTTAAAAAAAAACCAAAAATCACTCTTTCAATCTTCAAAACAATCTAAGAAACAACACTTTTTTTCTTTTCAATTCTTTATTTGAGACAAGGAACATCTTTACCACGAACAAAGAAGTCGCATTAAAGCTTTCATCCCTCTCCCTCCTTGTAGATACGACCCGTATAACTACTTCGCTATTACGGTAGAATCGCTAAAGCAGTAACATCAACCAACACTCTTCTCCTTATTCTTGTGCATGCTTTTTGGCGATCAAATTTTTGTGCCAATACCCGGGAGGGAATGGCTTTATTGTTCAAACACTAAAGATTCTTCTTTGTTTTTATGTGTTGGAGAAGTTGCTAAGGAGCTAACTATGATGGGAAGCAAGGTTGGTGGCCAAAGACATTGCACGAAGATCTTATTTGCCTTCGGAAAAATCATGTAAAAGCGAATTTTTTCGATTGAAGTACTAAAACAAAAGCTCTTCTGTAGGGTTGTAAAAAAATAATGCAAAATTGCTTGCTAAAAATTTTTAGTTCACTTGTATGCTTCACCTTTACAATTGTAATAACTCAACAGAATTCATTTGTTGCTAAATTGAAAATTTGATTGGACTTTTACATTTAGAGCACGTGTCTATTTCAATTCATTTCAATTTCTATTGAGGAGTGCTGGAGAAATGTACGTCTGCATATCATATAGAATAGGACTAACATTTTAGAGTGATTTATCATTTGAGTGTTATCTTGTGAATACATTGTGCACTTGCACCGAATGATGAGTTATCGAGATTTTCTATTGGACATAAAAGCCAATATTTTTCTCTATCCTTAGCTATTAAGGGCATTGAATTTTGATAGTCTCTAAAAAAGAGTGACAAAGCTAATACTCAGTTAGCTTGTTTTTATTGGCTCAATTCTATCAAGGTCTGGACTGTGTTCTCATGCTCTGCTCACCCGACCATTCCTCTTATCTAGCTTCTTATGTGCCGATTAGAATTCCAGTGATGTTTGGTTATCGACGCTGGTTGATTAGTCTCTAGTTTTGCATAATTTTCATCACATTCTCATATTTATTTCATGTAAAATTCTACTAATAAAATCTTTCTTACTTGATCCTAGGTCCATGGTGTGCAAATGAAGAAGAAGACCTAAATCACCATTTAATTGGTGATTAAAAGCCTACAAGTAACCATTGACTTTAGAGTGAAGATTTTGTCAGCCCAGGGTATCAAATCACGAATCCAAGACATCCAGGAGTCAGACAACAGACTGGGCGACGCACTGCCCAAAGTTAGGCGCGCGCCGCCCTGCCTGGGCCGCGAAAACGCGGCCCTATGGGTGTGCGCGCGCCCGAGCTTCGGGCCAGGGGTCACCCCCTGGCCCCCTTTCTCCTGAAACCTATAAATACCCCCCATGGGGTCTGAAGAAGAGCAGATCCAGAGTTAGAGCAAGTTGTGTAGTCTTGTTTTTAGTTTGTAGTTGTTGTTGTTTTTCTTCTTCTAGTTTTAAGTTTTAGATATTAGAGTGAAAGAGAGAGAGTGTGTAAGTGTTGTATTTAAAGGGTGACAAGCTAATACAAGTACTACTTCTCTTCCTTCTTTCCATTTACTTGTCTTTGCCATTTACTTTTACTTCCTTGTTGTAGTGTAACTTCCTTCTTCTTCACTTCTTTTCTTTTACTTTGTTGTAGTGTAACGTCTTTTCTTTAACTTTTCTTTTCTTTTGTTTTCTTGTAGTGTAACTCCCTCTCTCCACTCTTTTCCATTGTTGTTTCTTTTACTTTTATGGCAAACTAACTTTTCATTGGCACCGCTAACTAACTACTAACCTACTAATTTCTAACACTTGATTGATAACCCACATGAGTTAATAGTGTCAAACAAGCCTTGTGCAAACGAGAACTATGACATCTTAAGACGAGGGTTCTAACTCTAACTTACATTAAGTATTTACTTTCTTATATTTCATTCTTAATGAGTTTTTTGATGATCCATGAGTTGTCTACTTTACTTGTTATTATAAGTTAGAGATTTTTCCTTTTAACTTTTGCCGATACCATTAGTACACTCGTGTCTTCCCTTATCCTCGCCTTCTATTGGATCTTGATAAGGGAATGTCCGAGTTTTTGCCGTGTAAAGCAAAGTTATAGAAAGAACTTTCACTTGATTTCCATGTGAATAGTTCCTATGCATAAGGATTATGCTTGCCTATGATCCATCATGAGGCTATATCTTTCAAAAGTTAGAAATTAGTGGGAGCACTTAGTAGGAAGTTAACCATGCGTTTTTACAACTAAGAAAAAAATCCACTTTTACAAACCACCAAAACATTTTCCAACAATTCTTAAAAAATAACTTATTTTCACTTTTCAATTCTTTATTTGGAAACAAGAACTTTCTTTCTTCTTGAACTTTGAAGCCGCATCAAGCTTCCATCGCTCTCCCTCCTTGTGAATACGACCCGTATAACCACTTCGCTACTACGGAAGAATCGCAAAACCAGTCACATCAACCCACACTTCCTTCTCTTATTTTAGTGCTTGCTTTTTGCCGATCAAATTTTTGGCGCCGTTGCTGGGGAGGGAACGATTTTGTTGTTCAATACTAAAGATTGTTCTTTGTTTTTGTGTGTAGGAGAAGTACCAAGGAGCTCTCTACCACGGGAAGTAAAGGTGGTGGCAAGGACATTGCGCGAGGATTCATTTGCCCTTGGAAAAATTCGTGTAAAAGTGAGTTTTTTCGATTGAAGTACTAACAAACTCGTTTGCAGGGTTACCGAAAGCCGCTAAAAAAATTGCTTTCTAAATTTTTAGTTTCCTTGGATGCTTTGCCTTATGCATGTATGCGCCGGAAAGAAGAAGAGACAGTTATGGGTGTAAAGATTTCCTTGAATCAAATGAAACTATTACAACCAGACTTTTCCTTCCAGTTACAAGGGAGGGAGGATGTTGAGTCTTGAATCCCCCCTTTGTTTAAGGCTGGGTTCTTTGTGTGACGGTGGAGAGTGAGTCTTGTTCTCCGTTGACCGGATGACCGTCGGGACCGTCGGGGGATCTTCTCTCTGGGTGGTAGAAAGAGTAACACAGCTCTGTCTACCAAAACTCTCAAAGAGAAGGTAGGCGAAGAGCAGCTCGTACGCAGCAAGCTTGACGAAGAGTCTTCTCTCTCTCTTTGTTGATGATCTCCTCTTTGATGCCTGATCCTTCTTTTTTTTTTACTGCCTCCCTCTTCTGATTGCCGATTGCCTATTGCCGATTGCCCTCCCGACCTCATAGCAAACGAGACTATTTATAGAGGTCCTAGGGGGTGAACGTGCCCCCTGAAAACGCTCCACAATGAGGGGCCACTTCCCGCTACTTGTGCGGTGACTGGCCCCGTAATCCGGGTGGTTACAACTGAGGCGCGGGTTTAGACCCACGCGCCTTGTTGCTGAGACGCGGGTGTCTAGCCAACGCGCCTTGATGCTGAGACGCGGGTGTCGAGCCAACGCGCCTTGATGCTGAGACGCGGGTATCGAGCCAACGCGCCTTGATGCTGAGACGCGGGTATCGAGCCAACGCGCCTTGATGCTGAGACGCGGGTGTCGAGCCAACGCGCCTTGAACTTGAGACTCTGCTTTTATTGGCTTGTCTTTTAGTGACTTTTAGACAGCCTACAGAACCCCCTCCAAAGTTTTCGATATTCCGCAGTTAACTGGAACGGATTTCGAAATACTTTGGACTCTAGCTGAATTCACCTTCATGACTGGACTGTTGATGCTCCGGGTTCGATCTTATCTGGAGTTGGTCTTCATGAGTGTACTGTTGAACTCTTTGAAGCCACCAGAGTTGATCGTGTCGAGTGTCTAGATACACAGTCTAAACCTCCCCGATTGCTTTTTAAGTCTGTCGTGGGTGTGCTTTAAGCCAAGAGTGGTTGGTCTTCTGCTTGTGCCAGTGTACTGTTGAACTGATTTGCAGAAGCAGGAGGCCAAACACAGGTTCCTTTTGAAAAGCAGAGATGGTACTGCTTTAAAGACGCGACTTCCATAGGGTCCGTCTTTTGGCAATGGAAACGCGACTGATCTTCCATAAGGCAGACGCGATATTAGGCCCGCTTGGACGGACGCGGACTTAGGAAAGACGCACCTCTAATAAAGACGCGATTTTCTGGCGATTTTCTGAACGCAACGCGACTTTCTGGGTGCATTTATGGTGGTGCTGACGGGGCACGACCATCGAAGAGGCGTGTCCGTTGGGTGCGAATCTGTGCCATGTCATGATTGCGCTGCCAGTTGGCCTGGGGGAACCGGCGGGACTTCACCTTTTGGCATGCGGGCTTCCTGGTTCATTAAATGATTCGCTCCACGTGTCGAATGATGACTCGCTGCAGGGCTACGGTGCGCGATCTTCGCTGCAGAGAAATTGATTTGTTCCACGCGTCAAGCGATGACTCGCTGCAGAACTAATCGAGCCACGCGCCGCGTATCTTCGCGAATCCTTGTGCCTATAAAAGGCAACAGTTAGAGAGAGATCTCTTCTTCTCCGAACGCCCTTGCTTAGAGAATTAAGAAAGAGAATTTTTCTTCTCTGTTCATCTCTTGAACTATTCAACTCCGTTACTGGATTTTTGAACGGTTCATCTCCATTGCTAGCGATGGCACCCAGACCAAGCCAACCGCATCGTCCTCAAAGGCGACCGTCGCCGAGGCCCAGAGGGGCACTTCCTCTGCGCAGGGAGTTGTTTTCCGAGGTAAAATGCCATTTAGGTTAAACTTCACCATTACTGGAAGTTTGAGGAACCCTAAAAGACATCGTTTTGGAGGAGAACCATCAACACAGGATATGAACCGGTTTGATTCTCAGACGCGGTCTCAGACGCAGTCTTTGAGTTGATAACCAAGGCGCGGGTTTGAGGTCCTGGTGCCAGTGGGCTCTGCACTTCGGATCCTTCACTTAGAATATTTCTAATTGTGAAGGGTTCGGACGCGGTCTTGGTTTGCAGAACGCGGATTTGATCCTTGCGTTCTGTGCCATCAGCTGCCGATTTTGATGAATCTGGCACCTGAGTCCAAGCACTTAGAAAAAAATTTTTTGTAAGTCTTGGTTTGCAGAACGCGGATTTGATCCTTGCGTTTCTTTCACCTTGACGCGGATTTGCAGGTCTGGACGCGGATTTGATAATTCCTGCGTCCAGTATCTCTTCTGCGTCTGGGCGTGTATTTGCAGGTCTGGACGCGGACTTGATAATTCCTGCGTCCAGTATCTCTTCTGCGTTTGAACTGCAGACACTTGGTAATTTTTTCTTCTTATTTCGGATAAGATGTTGATCAAGTGCCTTTTTCTTTTGCGGTGCCACACCCTACTGCCCTACTCGCTAAGAATCGCTATTTTGGACATGTAGGAGGTGCCGACCATAACTTGACCTTTGTGCTGCAAAGGACTGTACCTGTGACTGCTGACCGGTCGCAGGAGCGCAAGAAAAGGCTTTCTGATGTTGACAGGACAACCCTTCGGGCGCTTATGACTGATGCAGCATTCCAAACGGATGCTCGCGTCAAGCTAGAGAAGCCTGCCTTCTTCTTCGGAGATCGTATTGGCGATGGCGGCTATTCCACGTATGATGGAAATTATAGATGGCTCCGTCAGATAGGGGATAGAAGATTCTTTCTTCCAGACATGGAGAGGATGTTCCCGCTGTCTTACCTCCAGCACATGTCCGTCCCGCGGAAGATGAAATGGGACGTTTCCCGCTACGTCCCTGAGGTTACCCTCGGTGACTTGGGCTCCCAGAAGGTATACCGTCATGACAGTCATGATAGGGCGGTTCTCGGCCTGTTCCCCGGGTCGCGCAAGTCTGATCTCCCAGTCGGGGAGATACCAAAACTCGGCACTACTTTCCTCAACTCGTTCATGCAAGTAGAGGGTGATTATCCGGTCGAGTTTCGCGCGCCCGGGTGGGTTCATACCACTGAGAAGTATTGGTGGTACAGGATGGTGAGCTTCGTCCTTACCAATCTTGGAGATCTGCTGGAGCATGTGGGGCTGTATTTAGCAGTCAGGGCCGTGCAGTGGGGAATCCAGCCGAGTTCTCAGAACTTCTTCGGGATCCTGGAGCGTTACAATCCTTTGACGGGGACATTCTTCACCCCGGTCGGAGAGATGGGCCTTGCCCTGCACGAGTTGCATGAGGTCTCGGGGCTGGCAACAGGGGATTCTCCTTATGAGGAATATATCCCATCCACCGAGGAGCTCAACCTTATGAAGGAATGGTCTCCTCAAATATACGAGACTTATTGGGAAATGTTATGCCACTTCCATATTTGCGGCCAGCTAACCACTTTGAGGTCGGGAGGAGTCAAGCAGCTATCTTGGGCCAGCTACTTGTTTAACGGTGTCA
This sequence comes from Agave tequilana, assembly GCA_038442645.1. Taxonomy (NCBI): domain Eukaryota; kingdom Viridiplantae; phylum Streptophyta; class Magnoliopsida; order Asparagales; family Asparagaceae; genus Agave; species Agave tequilana. The sequence goes on along the minus strand of JAVJIF010009544.1, from coordinate 80,576 downwards.
ACAAGAAAGACCATCCGGTCACCCGACTGGTTCCCAGCTCCGACGAGGAGATTGAAGACAGGATCACCCAGGCTCCTGAAGGCTTCTACACCACAGTTTCGAACGAGGACGGTTTCGAACCTGATATGGTTTTCGAAAGCTTTCATAATCAAGCCCGGATTCCTATCTCCGATCGAGCACTGTTGGCGGGCTTCTTGATGCTGTGGTTGAAGCGCTGTGTGGTGCCCACACTGCCATACGAAGTCATTGTCACCGATGTAGTGTATCCGGCGGTGCTCCTAGCCTATGGTAGACCCGTAGCCCTTCTCCCGGCCATGGTGGCTGGCATTCAGAGCGGGTTGCGGGCGTTAACCCACAGCTTCTATGAGGCGGGAAAGGCTGTCGACTCTCAGGGGAAGCCGATCGTTGATGCAGAGGGGAAGCCGACGGTGAAACGCCCCAACCCTCGGGTCGAGTTGCCATACACATACCTGATGGCTTGATATGTGATGCACTGTCCCTCCTTGATGACGCCGGTGCCCTGGAGTGAGGGTTTTGTCCCTTTCGTGCAGCGGTTGGAGAGTTCGGACTGGCGTAATTCTTACATATATTACGTCCGGAAATGCATTTCAGATGCTACGAACTACCAGCTGAACCGCTGCTTCCCCGAGATCCCTGGTGCATCTTTCGGGGATCTATTTATTGATTCTGCGGGCCCAGATGACTACACGAAGCTGTCCGCGGGAGTTTTCTGGTGGTTGGTCAATATCCGGCCCGGGTATGTGCTCTTCCGACAAGGGACTTCATGGACGATCGAGCCGTATATGCCGAGTCGTTTTGCTCGTCAGTTTGGCTATGATCAACTCTACGTTGGCAATCCCAATGCCCAACTCGCCTTCGACGGGAATTTGTTCGAAGGTGCTCGGGCTTGGTATTACAGCGTGGCCAGAGGGACGGAAGCAACTTTCCGCTTGCCTATCGAGGGGCCAAAATGCCGTATGAGCTTCAGTTTCTGCACCTGGTACTTCCAGGTCAACCAGACACCATACTTTATTCCGGAGTATTCATGCATTGAGAGTATCAATGCAAATCTCGAAGCAAAGTCGGGGTCCGGGAAACGCTCGCGAGGTGTTGAGCAGTATCTGAAGGCTCTGAGGGTGGTCGCGAGAAGGTCAAGGGAGGAGCCGCGAGCAACAAGGGCGGAGTCGCGACCAACAAGTGCGGAGCCTCGACCAACTAGGGCGGAGCCGCGACCAGCCAGGGCTCGACAGGCGGTGGGCAAGCGTCGTCAAGGCTCTACTTCCACTACTGAGCCTGCCCCAAAGAAGGTTCGGAGAGGCTTGACGGCGGCAGTTTCTCTATCTGCGGACATCCCTTCTGGTGTTGGGGAGCCAGGGGAGGAAGAGGTGGACAAGGATGACACTCCCTTAGTCCATGCCCACAGGTTACACCGCAGGAGCCTCAGGATTGCAGAGGAAGGGGAGCCTGCGGACAGGCCCACCACCACTGACGAGACTGAGGAGCTCGAGGTCGATATAATGAGCGGATGCGATGTTGAGATTCTGGGGATCTCAGCTCAGCCTGAGTCTTCCTCAGCTCAAAGGAGGGATGAGGCACAACAGCCCGGGTCTCCTTCTGTCTTCGTCTCCAGTCCTCAGATGGTTGACCCCAGTCCTACCACTGGGGTGCTTAGAGGCAAGGCTCCGGCTACCGAGGCCACTCACGTTGAACTGTCGTCTTCCTCATCCGACACGGAAAGCGACTTTGAGGATGAGATCGACTATGGTGACGAACCTGCTCCTCCTGATTCGAGCAAATTCTCACATATCTCAGAGGAGAAAATACGTTGGTGTGAGCCGGCGACGACGTCACCACCAGCGGTTGCTCCTGCTGAAGGTACTCTTTTCACCTTCTGACCTGATCTCCCTTTTCATTTTGAAGAGGAGGCCTTTAAATTCTCCTTTTATGCTGCAGGATTGGCTGAGGATACCGAGGCTGCAACCTCCTCGCATATCGAGGAGATGGTGCAAGAATTGACCCAACCGGAGGGAGTCGAGACTCTAGCCGCCGGGATGCCTCCAGAGAAGGCAACGACTGAAACCGGGGAGACTTCCACTCCGCGGGATGATGAGGCAACCACTGAAGCCAGGGAGGCTTCTACTCTGCAGGGTTCGCCCAAGGATTCGACACTTCTGGACCTCCAGCTTGGTAAGAAAGTTTTGATGTCTTGACTGTTTCTCTCTTCACCATTATGGCTAATGTTGAGATAATTTGCAGAGAGAACTGAGGGGGCCCAGGTAGAGAGTCTGGCGATTAGTGTCCCTCCAGAAGGCCATACGGCTCAAGCCTCCGCTGAGGTTTTTGAGGAGGCCGAGGTCACTACCCTGTTGTCAGCTGTGGCAGTTCCTGCAGAGGTGGTACCCCCAGAAGTGCCATTGACTGCTCTTGTTCCTGCCGTATCCGTGGTCAGCCCGACTCTTGCGCCAATAAGGGGATCGGGGAGCACTTCGGATGATGATATCATGGAGCTTTTGACACGCCAGGCGGTGCAGCAGTTCCTTAGCTCGATGCGAACATGCATCGACTTCGTCCTGACTAGTGGTAGCTCCCTTGAGTTCGCCCAGATGTTTCTCGGGAACCAGGTCGAGAACATCAAATTGGCCGGAGGCCCTTCGCTAGCTCAGGCAAGTCAGCTGCTGGTGGATCAGCTGGGACAGCACCTGAGGGAGCTTCGATCCCTGGAGGACGATGCCGGTTCATCTCATGAAGCCCAAGAAGCGCTGAATAGGCTCCTTGTCGCTCAAGAGCAGGAGCGAAAAGAGGTGGAGGAAAAGATAGCCGATAACACTCGCCTCCTTGAACGTGTCCTGGCTGATCACCAAAGGCTGGCGATTGAGTCCGAGAAGTCAGAGACGATCATACAGGCTGCAAAGCAGGCTATACTTGACTCTCGGGCTGTTATAGCCAGAGCTGAGGCCATGATCATCTTCAACGAACAGAGGCTTGCTACCTCTGAAAAGAGGTTAGCAGAGTTAGAGGTTGCCAAGGCGCAAGCTGAAGCGGACCTCTCTGTTCGTTCGTCCGAGCTGGAATCCCTCCGAGTGCAAGCGCAGGGATTTTTGTCTGAAACGGATCTGCGGGCCCGAGCTCTCATGGAGGTTGAGAAGGCGCGCCAACATAAGATACATCGCCTTAGAGAGCAAATCCGTTCTTTGGCGGACCAAGACTTGTAGCCTTTTCTTTTTCCTTTTTTTTTTTTTAGACAAGGACACTCTGTTCACTAAGAGTGTTTTGTATTAACTTTTATCATTTTTGATATAATAAAAGTCTTTGAAGTTTTTTGGTTCCACCTCCTTTGCTGCCTTGCTGTGGATGAATTTGACCTTTTGATCACAATTTTGATTAACTGACTGTGAATGCTGAACTTAGGTGAGACTAAGTTCTTTAAATGAAACGCGGCGTTCGGCCCATAGGACCTTAGGCAGGACTAAGTCCTTTTGACGAGACGCGGCATTGGTTCATAGGGACTTAGGTGGAACAAAGTCCTTTTGATGAGACGCAGCGTCAATCCATAGGGAGACGCGGTCATCAGTTCATAAGAACTCAGATAGAACTAAGTCCTTTTTGATGAGACGCGGCATTGATCCGTGGGGACAAACGCGGCTTTGAGTAACGCGAATTTGTCCTGTCAATGAAGACGCGACTTGAGCGGATGCGAGGGACGCAGCCTTGTGTATTTTTCACTAATCTCAGAATGGACTAAGTGCTTTCCCTTAGAAAGGGCCCCGTTTGCTGAAGGGACGCGACTTCGAGTCACGTGGACGCTCCTTTAAAACGCGGGTGAACGCCTTCGAATTTGAGAAAGGTGACGCGGATTCTTGGACGCGGCTTTCCCATCTGCGTTTAATGCAGCCGGACGCGGCTTTCCTATCTGCGTTTAATGCAGCCTGACTTAAAAATTTTATGAGATCTTTGACCGTCAAGTCTTCGCTGACGATTGAACGTCAAGTCTTCGCTGACGATTGGGAAACCGGGTCATCCGTTGTTTCCCGAAGCAGTTGTCCACGCGTCGGTTTTTCATTGAACTTGGGCGTTAATGCCCTTTAATGCAAAACCGGCGCTGACGGTTTGAGATCAGCGCCTGCGATGCTTCCCGAAGCGACGTTCCACGCGTCAGCCTCCCATTGGGCTTTGACGATCGTGCGGTCATTAAGGCCGGCGGTTTTAATTAATGAACCATTAATGACCGTTATCAGGAGTTGCCTATAAATAGGACTCACCCCCTCTCTTTAACAGCGACTGCTTAGACCATGCTCTGTTTGAGAACGAGTACTCTGAGGGACTCTGCCTTCTCCCTTCAAGGACCCTATCAGGGGTTTGCCTCCATGGATGAAGGTGCCTCTGTGGATGAAGATGACCCAGAGCTTTCATGCTTCTGTTTGGTCTCTTCAATGGATTACCACTGTCAAGTGATTTCAATGGCAGGAAGCGTCTCTTTGAGCACTTTTTACGTCCGCGTCTCAATGCAGATAGTTCAACTCTTAACAGAGGCTTCTGCGGGTATGCCATGCCAACTTACCATGACATTTTAGATCCAACCAAGTTTGAATTTCAGTATACCCCTTAAAGAGATATCATCTGGACCTTCTTGTGAAGTCGTGGTTGGTGCATTCCTTCTGGAATTTGCGCCGCCGACTTAAACTTCCTTAGACGCGAGTACAGAAGTCTTTGGTACTTGGCCGCGGCTTTACTCATGAAGCTCACGTTTTAAGGCCACTGACTTGGATGAATTCCAACTCGGGTTGAAGGCTTCAGACCCGAATCTTGCAACTCCTGTTCCTCCAACAGAGAGATGGCAGTTTTCGGCGTCTGATTCTCTGCGCACCTTGTATCTTAGACGCGGATGTAGAGTTAAGTCGCGTTTGCATTCTGTGTGTATCACAGTCTCGCTCGCGTCTGTTTTTATTATCGCAGGACTCTGGCTCGCTGCGCGGATCATTCCCGCGTCTGCAGCCTTTGAAAATAGCCGCGTCTGTGACTTAGTTTTCTTCTGTTGAAGTGTACTAAGCTCTGAATTGTCTGATTCCCTGTTTACTTTTTTTTGCAGGTAGGCTTGGTCATTCTTCTTCATGTTCGCTAAGTCCGTGGGAGAATATATCTGACGGCGAACTTGTTCGATGTTCGTCCACAAGGGAATATATTATGGTCCTCGTCGTCCACAAGGGAATATATTATGTCCCTGACGAGGAATCGACTCTCGCCAAGGTCTCTTCAGATCCACTGCACCAATCATGCCTGCTGGCAAGAGATGGTCAGGGTAAGTATGGCGGCGAGGAGGTTACGGTGGACACGGCGACAGATAGGATCCTCTTCCTCTCCCATTCCAGAAGTGACATCGAGGACTCTCCATGTCTGCTGGATGGCCTGCTGGGGAAAGGGATGCTCATGAACGAAGGGTTGCCGGACTTTCTGCTGCCACCGGACCTCAAGAACACCATTGCTCTTAGCTTAGTCAGCTAGGGCTCTTTCGATGTTTACATCATGCACCATCCTGTACTTGGAATCAGATGCAGCTTCAAGGAGTGAGTGCAACCTCTGAGAGAGAGAGGGACTTCTTTGTACTCCTTAATTGTAACACTCCATCTTATTGTAAGAGAGCGTTTTGACTGTAACACTCAATCTTATTGTATAAGAGAGCGTTTTTGTATCACTTTCATATGCCTGAAAATAAATAAAAGTGACACTTCTCTTTTTGCCTCTTTCATTGTCTTGAACTTTTTGTCTTCAGTTAGACGCATAGAAGCAAAGAGTCTTTGACTTTGTCAAAATTATGATGGTAATTTTAATAAGTCAAACTTTGTGGAGAAAGATCCTATTTCAGGAACTCTCACGATACTGTCAGAGGTGTAATATTAACTTGACAGAGATGAAATTTTTGATGGACCCGCCACTTTATAAGAGAAAGTGACAAGTAGAATTGGTACCCCCAGGGAGGGTGAACTTTTATCAAGTGTTTGGGATTAACTTGATTGAGCTCAACTGGGGATTTGATGGAAACACTGTTGATGGTGTAGTATTAACCTTAACAATGTTTTTAGGTAGACTTGTTATTCTGTTGAAGAGAATAACAAGTGGGACTAGACTCGTAGGGAATCTAGGAAAGTTTGTTACCATCAGAGGTGTGATATTAACTTAACGGGTTGAAAGTGGTCTTGTCAGAAGTGTAATGTTAACTTGACAAGGATGTGAGTCAGAGGTGTGATATTAACTTAACTCAGAAGTGTCACTGTCATAGGTGTAATGTTTAACTTGATAGTGAGGGTAATGCTAGAGGTGTAATGTTGAACTTAGCATTGGTCATCTCGGCTTGCATAAGGAAGTCCGAGGGAAAGTCATGGCCATAGGTGTATTGTTGAACTTAGCAATGACTTGGATGCTAGAGGTGTGGTGTTAACTTAGCATCATCCATTTCAGCTTCGGTGTGGAAGTCTGAAGAAAAGTGACTGTCAGAGGTGTAATATTAAACCTGGCAGAAACTTGATTACTGTTTAGAGGTGTGGTGTTAAACTTTAACAGTAATTTGTCAGAGGTGTGATATTAACTTGACAAGGATTGACTCATGATAAGAGTAATTTGAGGGCCTGTCATTCTATTGGTGAGAATTGACAAGTGAAAATTTGAAGTGCCAGAGGTATAGTGTTAACTTGGCAAATTTGAAAGTTTGATACTCCATGTAGAGTTGACAAGCAAAATTTGTACTCGACAAGGAATATTGAAAAGTTTCCATTACCAGAGGTATAGTGTTAACTTAGTAATGGTTGTATTTTGTAGACCTACCATTCTGTGGATGAGAATTGGTAAGGGATTTTGGAGGAAGGAGTGGAGCCAAGTCCACTTAGGATTTTTAGCAAACCCTCAGCTGTCAACGGATTTGAGGTGCCTTTACCAACTACCGTTTGAGTTGGGCTAGCCATGCTATTCCCCTCAGCATGATGAGTTGTCGAAGACTTATGTTGGGCTTAGAAGCCAACATTTTCTTCTATCCTTAGCCGTCGGGGGCGTCGTATGTTATAATGAAGAAATTCTTCTTACTTTGATCAGAGGTGTACTTTTAACTTGATCAGCGGGAGAATACCATCTAAGGATAGTATTTCTTCAGGAACCTGCCATTGATCGGCATCATGAGTGTATCGCCATTCGAGGTTATGAGGCGATATGACCCATTTGAGTAGACTGACTCTGCTACAAATGGTCCTTCCCATTTGGGTTGGAATTTTCCTTTTGTCTTGTGCGTCATTACCATGGGTCTTCTGACGGCTAAGACAAGATCGCCTTTCTTGAAGGTTCGCACTTTAACTTTCTTGTTGAAGGCTCTGGTAATTCGAGCTTGGTAGAGCTCGATTTGCTGTTGGGCCTGCAGACGTTTATCATCTAAGGCTTCCAGTTCCTGGAGTCGCTGTCGATGCTTCTCCTTTGTTGTCATCTCCGCTGTCAAGGCGACGTGTAGAGATGGAATTTGGATCTCTAGTGGGAGCACGGCTTCACACCCATAGACCAGAGAAAATGGCGTAGCTTTAGTTGGGGTTCGCAAAGTTGTGCGGTAAGCCCATAAGCATTCACCAACTTGTCGTCCCAGTCTCGTTGACTTTTCGAGACGAACTTTTTGAGAAGCTTGCCGATAGTCTTGTTGAAAGTCTCTGCGAGGCCATTAGCGGCAGGATAGTATGCCGTCAAGGATACACTCTGAATTCTGAACTTAGCGCAGAATCTCTGGAAAGCCTGACTGATGAACTGAGGTCCATTGTCATGGACAATTCGCCGAGGTACACCGAAACGGTAAATAACGTGGTGTTTCACGAACTTGATCACGTTCGACGACTTGACTTCCTTCAAGGGAATGGCCTCAGCCCACTTAGAGAAGTAATCGGTTATTGCCAAAATAAACCGATGTCCTTTTGATGATGGTGGGCTGATAGGACCAACCACGTCCATGCCCCACATTTCAAATGGCCAGGTAGAGGCCGTAGAGTGGAGGTACCCTGGTGCTTGATGGATGAAATCGCCGTGCACTTGGCAGGCGTGACATCTCTTGGCATAAGTGACGGCATCGGCAATCATCTTGGGCCAGTAGTAACCCAATCTTTGGAGTCGATGTGCCAGTTTGGGCCAGGTTGATGGGCTCCACACATGCCGTCGTGGGCTTCTTTCAATACCTCTTGAGCCTCCTTTGGTGAGAGGCACCGGAGCAAGATCCCGTCATGCAATCGACGATACAATGTTCGCGTAATCGCATTATAATAGAATTTGGGGGCTTTCCTTCTAATGGTAGCCGCCTCTCTAGTGTCTTCAGGCAGAATGCCGTATAAGACGAAATCAATGTAGGGGAATCGCCAGTCTCTAAGCTCTGGACCGGTTGATGCTTCAAGTGCTTCTTCACGGTGACGACCTCCCGTTGACTCCTGATAGTCCTCGAGAGCATTTCTCGGGCAATACAGGTCGTGGCTGTAGACGAATATCTTCTCCATTGCTCCAGCTGGAAGAGCTAAGGAGGCAGCCAGGGATGCGAGTGCATCTGCGTGCGCATTTTGCCTGCGCGGTACATGGTCGATGTAGAAGCTTGTGAACCCCTCGGCCATGCGGATAGTCGCGTTGTAATAGAGTACTAAGTCTTCATGTCTGACTTCGTACTCCCCGCGAACTTGGCTGACGATGAGCTTGGAGTCGTCGTATGCCTCGAGATTTTTAACGCCAATCTCATCGGCGAATTGCATCCCAATCAAAAGAGTGTTGTACTCCGCCACATTGTTGGAACAAGGCTCAGTTAATGAGACAGCTCGGGGAATTACATAATTTTGTTGGGATACGAGTACTACTCCTACCCCTGCTACTACGTGTCCCTTCGGGCTTGTTCTTGATGCACCGTCGAACAAAAGTTGCCATACTTGACTTTCGAACGATGTCTGAGTCAGGCAGACTTCAGCAACTTCATCTGGGAGATCCTCGTAGACTTTGGCTGCCCTCGGATCTGGGTGCTCAGCTAGGAAATCCGCGACTGCTTGTCCCTTAATGGCCTTTTGTAGTAAAAAGCGCATCTCATATTTGGAGAGCAATATGGCCCATTCTGCCAGTCGGCCATTTAGCGATGAAGGTTTAGTCATAAGTAACCTCAAGGGGTTGACTTTTGATATGACGTTTATAGTTTGGCCTACCAGATAGTGTCGCATTTTTGGATAGCGAATACCAGTGCCAAACATTCCTTCTCGATCGGGTTATACCGATGTTCGGCTCCGATCATTGTTCTACTCAGATAGTAGATTGCTTGCTCCCGTCCTTGATCGTCATTCTGAGCTAGTAGAGCTCCCAAAGAATGATCCATTGCTCGGACGTATACCAGGAAAGGCTTTCCAGATACCGAAGCTGCAAGGACTGGTGGTTGGGTGAGGTATTGTTTAATTTCCTCGAACTCTTGTTGGCAAGCGTCGTCCCAAATGAACGAGACACCCTTCTTCATTAGCTTAGTGAAGGGTTGGCACCTTCCGGAGAGGTTTGAGATGAACCTACGGATGTACGCCAATCGTCCTTGCAATCCCCTGAGTTCCTTGAGATTTCTCGGAGGTTGCATCTCCTGGATAGCGCGAACCTTTTCCGGGTCCAAGTGAATTCCGGTGGATGTTACAACAAATCCTAAGAATTTGCCACTGGCCACCCCCAGGAAGGACTTTGTGGGATTCATCTTCAATTGATGAGCCCGCATGATGTCGAAGACCACCTTCAGGTCTGCTATGTGATCACCTTTAGTGCGGCTTTTTACCGCGATGTCATCAACATAACATTCCACCGTTTTGCGTATTTGCTGATGGAAAATGGCGTTCATGGCCCTTTGGTATGTTGCCCCTGCATTTTTCAGTCCGAAGGGCATGACGGTATAGCAATAAACCCCCAATGGTGTCCTTAAGGAGGTGTGCTTTTCATCGTCAGGATGCATTTTGATTTGATTGTATCCTGAGAATCCATCCATGAAGGACATTCGTTCGAATCCACAAGTATTGTCAATCATGACATCTGTGATTGGCAATGGGAATTCGTCTTTGGGACAAGCCTCGTTTAGATCACGGAAGTCGATGCAGATCCGGATCTTCCCGTTCTTCTTGGCAACTGGGACAATGTTGGCTACCCAGTCTGGATGTTGTTCTTCCCTGATGAAGCCAGAATCAATAAGTTTTCTGACTTCTGATTGAATTGCCTCCATTATTTCTGGACGGAACCGTCGCTGCTGCTGTTTGACAGGCTTTACGTCCGGATTGATGTTGAGGCGGTGCATGGCCACTTGAGGATCAAGTCCTGGCATGTCCTCATAATTCCAGGCGAAGACGTCTATATACTCTTGTACAAGAGATATTAGATCTTTCTTCTCCGAAGGTGACAGGCCGTCACTTATGAAGATGGGCTTAGGGTTAGCCTCATCTCCTAGGTTGATCTGAACAACCTTGTCTTCTGTGGGTGGCTCGCGCTGTTCAAAGCGGGTATCCCAAAGAGCATTTAAATGTTTGATCCAAGGATCTGTATCGGATTGGATCATTTCTTCATTTCCATCCTCCAGGTGGCTTGTCGAAACCATGTTCACTGAAAGTTCCTTGAAGATGTTGCCGACACTGACATCTGACTCCGAAGATGATGTGTCTGAAGAGTAATCGTTGCTCGACGATTCTTGAGAATCGGAGGCTGATGGGACCGGAGTTGATACATAGCCCAACCCCCGGCGTGTCCGATGATAATAATCGGGGGCCTTCCCTTTCGGCACAAAGGATTGAAGCAACGTCCTCCTTCCTTTGCCGAAGTTCAACCCGGGTTTGTTGGTCAGGTCGTACCCCATGCATCTCATTATTTTGAGCGCTTTTGGTTCGTAATGATCGAACTGAGGGGATTCTTCCTCGCCTTCCGATTCGTCGCGGGGCGTTGGTTCAGACGAGATTCGCCCAAAAAGAATTGGTTTTTGGCCTTTCCGTCTTGCTGGAACCATAAATATAAATTCTTGCGCATTACCATTGTCTTGGTATGTCTCGAAGGACGATTTCACTGGTACATGCAATGATGTTAAGGCACCCATTGCCGACCAGAGATCGTCATCTATATCAGTGCTAGTATCTGACGGTATTGAATCAGAAGCACACACAGAAAAATACGCAAAATCTAAATCTTCATTAATATACCAACCGCCTACATCATCGGTGGTATTATCGACATCGGGCTTATTAGTGCCCGTTACAAGTGGTTCTAACTCCCACAGGCACTCTTCTTTCTCAGGCTCAGTGTCAGCCTCATTACCAGAGTCTGGCTCCTCTGGTTATGGGGCTTCATCCGTCTCCACCGAATCTTGGTACAGCAAAGAGTCGGTGAAATAATTCTCGACCCCTTTGAACGGATGCCTTTCGGCGATCAACGTCTGCACATTTCCACTCCCGTCAAGGTACTTCATGACTTGGTGGAGAGTGGAGGGAACGATGGAGTTGCGGTGAATCCACGGTCGTCCCAGCAATAGATTGTAGGAAGTGTCGGCGTCGATGATGTAGCATGTCACTTCCGACTTGAGGCTTCCAATCTGACACCTGAGCATGATCTTCCCCATCGGACGGGTCTGGTTGGCATTGAACCCATAGATAGTGAAAATCACCTAGAGGGGGGGTGAATAGGTGATGATACTAATCAAAGAGCAATTTAAAAATTTAAAGTCACAACAATCACCAAACAAGAATCACAAGATGAATGCAAGCAAGTATGACAATGAATATGATGAGCAAGTAATAAGTGCAAACAAAGTAGAGTAAGGAGTGCAAGAATGTAAACCAATCGCAAACACAAGGATATGTTATCGAGGTTCGAGCACCCAGCTCTACTCCCCGCCTTCCCCAGAAGGATTCTAGCTACTTCCACTATCACAAAGATCTCAAATACAATGGAGTACCCAACTCCTACAATCTCAAGTACAAGTAATTTCCTTGGTAGTCAAAAGACCACAAACTCTCTCTTTCAAATATCTCTTCCCTTACAAAGGTCCTTAGAGAATATTGAGTAGGAATGAAGCTCTTGTGTGTAAGGAGAAAAGAAAATTAAATCAAAGAGTATCACAAAAACACTTCAGAAATTAGAGAGTATTTCAGCCCAAAAACCAAGAAACAAAGTCTTTTGAAAGCCTTAAACTTTTTGAATTTTCTAGCAATAATTGTTGTAATGAATCTCTCCCCAAACACCCCTATTTATAGGAGAGGGCTAGGTTAAGAGATAAAACAAACTTAAGGCTAATTAAGTAATATTAGATTCAAAATATATCCCTAAATCAAATTTTAAACACAAAAAGACAAAACTTAAAACACCCCAGAAAATAGTCGTTTACTGTTCAACGGATCTGTCGGTCGACCGGTCGGTCGACCGCACGATCAAATTTTTGACCGTTGCAGGCCAGCGGTCGACCGCCCGGTAGACCCAATCTAACCGAGAGCAAGGTTGCTTACAGTCGGTCGACCGGTCGGTCGACCGATACAACGTGCACACAGATATGTGCACAGCCAGAGCCACGGTTGACTGGGACGGTCGACCGGCCAACCTGTCATAGGTCGGTCGACCGTTCGGTCGACTGGCTCAGGTCAAAAATCTGGATTTGAAGAGAAAATAAAGGGGATTTTGATTTTGATAAAAATAGTTTTGAACATAGATTTGTATAAAACACAAATATACATCTGTAGGCCAAATCTTGTAAACAAAATGTTTTTGTATAAATTATAAGAAAACATTTTGGAATAAACATGTGCGCAAAAACGTGTGTGATAGAGCTTCAAAACCTATCCACTATTCTTTAACAAACTATAAAACAAAAAATACAATGATTAAATACTCTTTGAGCTATCTTCAAGTTTTAGAGCCATCCAATGCCTTGCTTGTGCTTTCTCTTCTATGATTCTTCCATGATTGTGCAATTTGCCTTCCTTTCTATGTGAAACTTAGAAGTTCTTGCAAAAGCTAAGCCAATGGTCTCCAAACATGGTACAAAACCTGAAACTTATCTTGAACAAATTCATTAGTACCAAATAGCTCTTATTTGGTTTGTCATCATCAAAACACAACACAAGAGAGTGTAACCTCTTGGGCCAACATGAAAAGTCACCTAAAGGGGGGGTGAAAAGGTGACAATGCTAATCTATGAACTAAATGCAGAATTTAAAAACTTAATGCAAATTACACTCAAGTGCTATCAACAAGTGATGCACACAACCAAGCCAAGAAAATATGAATGAGCAATGTAAATAAATGCAAGGCACAAAGTAAAGAGAGAGTAGAGAGAGCCAATGAGTCAAGCGCAAACTCAAAGATATGTTATCGAGGTTCGAGCACCCAGCTCTACATCCCCGCCTTCGACACACGAAGGATTTCCACTAGCTCGTCCACCTAGGACCCTTTACAAGGAGTACCCAACACTCCTCTCTTTACAACCTCCTCCCTGAGGCAAACTCCAACAATCACAACCTCCTCCTTGAGGCAAATATATAAACCAATACAACAAACTCCCAATCACCAACCAATACAAGGATCACCTCTCAACTAGAGGGATACAACCCAAAGCACAAAGCTAAGAAAAGATTGGGTTACAACTTGGTGGTCACAACAACAACCACAAACAACTTCTTCTTCCACACAAATAACCTATAGATATAGATAGTAGATTTTTAGCTCAAGTGTGGAGAAACCAAGGGATATGAAACCAGCAACTCAAAGAAAAACCTTTGGGAAACAAATGAAATCAAGATATAGAAGTTCAAACAAAAGCTTTTCCCAAAATCCCTTTTCTTTGGTTTTTCAAACCCTAATCAAAAACACAAAAGATTGTTCACTTTGAATCCAAAAACCTATTTTTTTCTTGCAGCAAAAACACCAGAGAGATAGAAAATTTTAGCCCAAAAATTCTTAGAGAAAAACTCTCTCAAATGGGGTATTTATAGGCAATTTAGAAAACTAGCCGTTTACAGAATATTTGCCAGATTTACCCTGCCGGTCGACCGGCCCGGTCGACCGCCCAACGGTCAAATTCTGAACCGTTGTGGTTACCGGTCGACCGCCTCGGTCGACCGAGAATTCCTGAGAGCCAACAGCTCTCCGTCGGTCGACCGCTTCGGTCGACCGGATACAGAGTCAGCCAGCGTGCACGTATCTGTGCACGTCGGTCGACCGGAACGGTCGACTGGCTTCTTTGGTGCGGTCGACCGTACCAGTCGACCGGCCAAGCCTGGCAGACAAAAATCAGGTCTGAAATCTGGGGAAAAAATATTATAATAAATCCCACAAAATCTCTAAAATTCCACAAAAATAGTTTTATCATTTTATATTGAAATACAAACTTGTGTTAAAAATCCTAACACAAATTTTAAACATATTTGACTATTTTTGTATCATAGAAATTTTGCCAAAAACCAAAAACCGTATTTTCTAAAACCTTGTATTTTGAATAGAAAATACACATTGTCTAAAACTTATCCATGATACAAAAATATGATATTTAAACACTTTGAAGCATATTGTATATGAATAGAAATTCAATATACAAGAAACATATATATATATATATATCATGATTTTTGTCATTAAGTCCAAAAATATGTTTGTTGTAAATACCAAAACATAAAACACATGGAATAGATTATCAAACAAAGTTTGTCTAAACAATTGAAGCATGCATGTATATAGAACAAATCTAATATACATAAACCATGTAAACTTGTTTTGATAAAAAATCTATTCATGAAAACCAAGATCGGTTAAACCTAAAACCGAAAATCAAAACATGAAAGGTGTGTGTTGTGAACTTGAGCTTATCATACTATTCTAATCTTTACAATTAGGATCTAAACCCAAACTAAAACTATGGATACCTAAGTCTTCTTGTAGAGCACAATCTCCAAGCTAGAGCGCAATCTCCAAGTCGGCTCGATCCAAAAACTCTTGATTCACCGGGCAAGTGCTATATATATCTTTGATGCGCGGGCTCTTGAATCAACATGTGCAAGCTTCCAATACATCTTGTTGAAGCTAAACACCAACTAATATCTTGATTAATAAACTGAAACTAAAATCACAAGATAATTAGTACACATAACTACATGAGTTAATCATCATCAAAACTAGAGTGAAAGGCCTTTGGGCCAACAATCTCCCCTTTTTGATGATGACAAAACTCATGGAGTTATATATGCATGGATTAAAGTAAAACTTCAAAGAAGCTCCCCCTTAACTCATGCATAGGAATAAACAAACAATAAGATGCATATAAACAGGGTTCTTGAAACAAAATGAATATGCATATGAAACATGCTATTGATTCCAATTCTACCAAAACAACTAAATTACCAAAACATGCTCTTGATACCAATGGATACTAATAAAAACAAAACTCATAATGCTCTTGATACCAATACCAATGGAGATGAAATGAACAAAAACTAAAAACTCATGCATATCAACTCCAATAAATCTTCTCCCCCTTTTTGTCAATCATCAACAAAGGGGTAAAAACAAAAAGATATGAATTCTTCTCCCCCTAAATATATGAAACAAAGAATAAACAAACTACTTCAAGGGGTGAAACCAAAAATGATACTAATTAAAAAAAATGTCAAAGAAGTGCATTATGATATCAATAGAAAGTGATCATAAAAACATTTAAGAAATGATCCCAATTGAAATTAAAACATATTGAAAAATAAACACATGATACCAATTGAGAAACACAATGATACCAATTTTGAATAAACAAATGCATCTAGATACCAATTGAGGATATTTATCTTTATAAGCAAATGAAACCAATTAAAAATCAATAATCATTCTTTAATCATTTTTCATTATAAAGTTAGGGAGTGGGAAACAAAACCAATGGTAAACTAAATACCAATTGAGAAATTGAAATGTGAGTTTTTCTCCCCCTTTATGAAATACCAACTAAACATATGCTTAAGCTAGAAATAATATACCAATTGAAGACTAAGTCAATTGAAATAATGTTAAAGCTCAAGCTTAGCATAAGAAAGATAATGATAATGCTTGTATAAAGAAACCAATTGAAAATTAAATCAATTGAAAATGATGGTCATTAAAAAGAATCAAGCTTATCATAAGCAAAATTTGTGCATATATCTTGAAGCACAAATAAATCATCTATATATGTATGTAAGAAATAGATACCAATTGTAAATTGATACTATATGAAGTGTATGCATACATATATATAAAACAAAACATATATGAGTATACAAAAGGATGTCAAGATTGATACCAATTGAAAGAATTCAATGATACCAATTGAAACAACAATAAGATCAAGTGTATATCTCATATCAACTACCACCCAATCATGTGCAAGTTTAAAAATGATTTTCATTATAAAGGATACATGAACATGATCTCCCATCCAACCACCCTTTGATGGTAGGAGTTTTCAAAAATAGGTTTGAAAATGTAGTATGTTTGAAAATCTCTACCAAGGAAGAATATCATAACTAGTTATATGAATCAACTAGTATGAGATCCAAAAAAAAATGAAGACACATGTAAACCACATGGCACTAAAACACTCAAAATCCATATAGCATAACTTGTACTCATGAAAACTAAGTCATGAGAAAACATAAATAGAGTGAGTGTACAAGTGTTGTGAGAAACATATTAACATGAAAATGGACAATCAAGCTCAAAATTAAAAACATGAAATTTATGTGAAATCACTAATTGAAATCATCTTAAAAATATGAGATTCATCATACATGTGAAATCGCTTAGCAAACATGAAATTCATCCGAACGATTTAAACTTCAAGGCATATGTATGTCATGTACAAACTAAAGTATACATACATATCCTAAACACAATGAGTCCACAAAAGTATATGCATGAAGGCACGTGGCTCAAGGATGTATATGTATAAATGATAGTTTGGACAAGATGGACATATACATAAAGTTAAAACAAAATAGGTAAAATGATGAATACAAGTCAAATGCAAGAATCATCAAAACTAGACTATACTAGTACATCAAGTGAATACAAATGAGCGTTTAAGCACAAACATATATAAAGGTCTATTTGTAGCTCACTAGTTGTACAAGTATAAATCCTAGTCTTAATGAAAACTATCATTCAAGCAGGTAGTCAAATCATGAAGCATAAAAACATGAATTATTAAAACAAAAGAATCACAGTCAACCATATGATTTGCATGACAAAGACATGTGCATTAGAACTATGATCAACATGATAGCTAAACATAAAGAGAACACAAAATATGGGTCCATACTAAACATGGGTGTCTCAACCACTAATCATGTAAAGCATAAGTCTAATAAACATGGCAAATATCATACTAAAACATGAGTCATCAAAACAAATCATCATATAATCATGAACATCCAAATGGTCATAATGCAAATGTATGTGCATTAGATCTAGGGCATACATGTTAGTTTAAACAAGGTGTGAACACTAAATATAGATCCATATGAAACATGGGTGCTCAAATAACTAAGCATGTATAACATTAGTCTAATGAGCATAGCACAAGCATAATGAACAATAAAACATAACATGCTATAATGAAAAGCATGGAAAGTATGCAAATAAAACATTAGGAGTTAGAGATGATACCAAAACCAATGAAGTTGCACCTCTAGTTCTCCAAAACACGGTGGTCCTCCCACCAAATTCCCTTGAGTGTGAAGCATCCAAATAATTCTCTTTTAAGCTTAGAACGCATCCACCTCAAGGCACCAAATCTCTCACGTGATGCGAGAGCCTCCACCTACACCAAACATCAAAGAGGTGGATCTTGGTACCCATTTCTTTGTGGGTCCACGGGGGTTAGTATCTTTTCTAACCCAAACATAATTAGTTGCTAAATTTTCATGATAAATGCGATCATAACAAAATCTAGCAAGGTGGCCTTTTCGACCACAATGTGTACATGTGTACACGTGAGCATATATATGATGGTGGTGATCATGAAAAGCATGTGTATGCCTAGATGGGTGTGCATGCAAGGTTGGAACTTGTTTCTTGCGAATCAAGGTTTCCAATCGTGTGTGATTCATGGCACAATGACTCAAAGTGGAGCCCAAACTATCAACACTTTTCTTCAAAATAAGTATATCATTTTCAATGTTAGAAGATAAAGTGGAGCATGCAATAGGTGTGCTAGAACATGAAGCAACATTAGCATGGCAAACATCAATCTCTTTTTGCAAAGATTTATTTTTAATCAAAACCAAATCCAATTCTCTAGTAATTGAATCAATATCATTTTTCAAAGTAAGATTTTCTTTAAAAGTAAAATCCAATTTTGAAGATAAAATCTCATTGTGCTTTACAACATCATCACAATCATTTTTGCCTTTGAAACTTCAATTTCTTTTAAAGCAATGTCTAGTTGAGATCTTAGTGAGTCACATTCACTAGTAATCTCTTCCTTCTCTTGCAAAACGGTTTCAAAAGTAGAGCATAAATCCTTCATTTCTTTTTGTAAATCAAAATGTTTTTCTTTCAAAGAGTTATGTTTTTCCAAGAATTTTTCAAGCTTAGAAGCAAGTTCAACATTTAAATTTTGAACCTCAAAACATCCATGGCAATAAGAGCTAGAGCTATCATCAAGAGGGGAATCCGAGTGTACCTCAAGGGAGTCTTTCCCTTGGACCATGAAGCATTTATCTTTGGACATGTCTCTCTTGGATCTCCTCAAATTGTTGATGATCCTTGTGTTGGCCCAAGGTTACAATCACCCATGATTAGTGTATTTTGATGATTACAAAACATATTAGTTATTTGTACTAATAACATTTGTTGTTTAAGTGTGTTTCAGATTTCTATTCATTATAGAAGTCTTCTCTCACAAATACAAGGATTTGGACTCAAGTCAACTCAAATTGGGCTCAAGGAACAAGTATTGAAGATCATATGAAGAAGCCTATTGAAGATCTTGAAGTCTTAGAATCATTGTAAGAAATAGAATGTTAAAGTTTGAGTATATGAAATTTGGCTCTAGGATTTGCACACACATTTGTTTCATATATTCCTATGTTCTAAAAATGTTTATTTCTAAGTTTTATGCCTTAGTTTATATATATACATGTACCAAAGCTTTGATCTTGAAAATCTTGTTTAAAACATGTGTATAAACTATTTTCTGCATAATACTTAGCTATATGTATTTTTAAAATAATTTTCAAAATTTTTCTAACTCAAAACAGCCCAGTTTTTCTGTTTCAGGCAACTTCGGTCGACCGGCCCGGTCGACCGGCGATGTGTCTGGACATGCACTGTTCGTGCATGTCTGTCGGTCGACCGAACCGGTCGACCGATGGAGAGCAAATTGCTCTCGGGTTTTTTCGGTCGACCGGACCGGTCAACCGGAAGAAGGAAACTGTGTTTCCTCTTTTGGGACGGTCGACCGGACCGGTCGACCTGGCGCCAACGGCTCTTTGCAGCTGTGCTGGCGGTCGACCGGACCGGTCGACCGCCAGGCCTGCAACAAGCCTAACGGCTCTTTCCTCTTTGGGCAGTTCTGAAAAACTGTTTTTATTTTCAGCTTTAACAGATTTTTGGAGAGTTATTGGGGAACTTTTTCAGAGAAAATAAGACAAAAAGAAATTGTTTTTAACCTATTTTCTAACCCTATAAATAGAGGAGAAGTCTCTCTTACATTTCACTTAGAAAATCCTCAAGTTTGTGTTGTTTTCAAAAGAGAAAAGAAAAGAGTTTTAAAGCCTTCATTCCAATTCTTTTGAGCTAGTTTTTCAGTTGTGTTTGATTGCTAATATCACTCTACAACTGAAGTTTTTCTCACCACACTTCATAGAGCCAAAAATCCTATACTCATTCTATAGTGAAGTTGTAATTGAAGTGAGAGTGTTTGTAAAAGAATTTGAGAAAGAGTGTAGTGATCTTGTTGTGATCACTTTGTTCTTGTATTCCTTTCCTTGTGGAGCAACCTCTTCGGTAGAGGTCCTTTGTACTCGGTGGAGCTCGGTGCTCGGTCTTCGGTAGACCAAATTGTAAAGGCATCCTCGGTGGATAGTGGAAACCCTTCACGGAGGTGAAGGCAGGGACTAGAGCAAGTGTGCTCGAACCTCGAAACAAATCATCTTGTTTGCGATTGCCTTTGCGTTATTCTTGCTTACAATTTCTCTTGCTTTATATTGTCTTGAATTATTTGCTTGAGAACTAACCCTTTACTTGTGCAATCTTGTCTTGTTCACTTTACTTGCTATATTGCTTGTGTGTATTTCATCATAGCATTTCATCCTTTACTTGTTCGATCATATCTCATACAACACGGTTGCATTGCGCACCTCTAACCCATATCTAGGGGAATTGGGAGGAAGGAGTTCAGAACCTCGCAAGGGGTATTCGGCTCTTAGTCGTGTTTTGAGAGATCGTTGCATCACTCATTTAATTAAAGTTAAAAGATCATTAGATTAGCATTCACACCTATTCACCCCCCCTCTAGGTGTTTTTCAATTGGTATCAGAGCTTGGACTCTAGGATTTGGTTTAACCACCTTAGAGAAGATCCTAATTTGCTAATCATTTCATTCATATAGTAAAAATGGCCGATGGAATTAAGACCCCTCCTAAGTTTGATGGACTTAACTTTCGCATATGGAAAGTTAAGATGACCGTGTTTTTGCAATCTCTAGGTAGCCGAGTTGCAAAAGCCGTGACAAAGTCCTTTAGTGTACCCCCCGGTGACGAATCCACTTGGTCCGAAATAGAGACTAAGGAATTCGATGCCAATGCCAAAGCTCACTATGCACTTCTACAAGCCCTTAATGATGATGACATTTCTAGGGTTATTCATTGCAAATCCGCATATGAGATTTGGTCACATTTGATAGTCACACATGAGGGGACCTCACAAGTAAAGAAGGCTAAGATTGACCTTCTTCGGTCCCAATATGAAATATTTAGCATGCAAGAAAATGAAACCATAGATGATATGGTTACAAGATTTACCAAGATTACTAATGGACTCTCTTCTTTAGGTGAAGATATCAACAATGATCAAAGAGTAAGGAAGATCATCCGGGCTCTTCCTCCTTCATGGGAAGTTAAAGCAACAACCTTGAAGGAACTCAACGACAATGAAGAGATGGAGCTTATAGGTCTCATTGGGAACCTCAAAACCCATGAGATGGAAAGGAAAGCAAGGGAGGATATGGCTCCTTCCAAAAAGAAGACTATCGCCTTCAAGAGTCAAGCTACACACTCCGATGAAGACGATGAAGAAGAAGATGATGAGGAGCTCTCACTCCTTGTTAAGAATGTCCGGAGGATGTACAATAAGGCAAAGTACCAAGGTAGAAGAAGATGGCAAGGAGGCAAAGAAGAAAGAAAGATCACTTGTTTCAATTGCCAAAAGCCCGGACACATTGTTGCGGAGTGTCCGGACAAAGCTAAGCCTTCCACTTCAAAGAAGCCTTACAAGAAGAAGGCTATGAAGGCAACTTGGGATTCGGAGACCGAATCCGAGGAAGAAATAGACACCGCCAACATGTGCTTCATGGCTAATGAAGGCACAAGCAAGGTAACTTCTTCCCCATCTCATGATAATGAACTTTCTATGGATGTGTTAGAAGAGGCTTTTGTTGAGTTGTCACAAAACTATGATTTCTTAAAGAAAAAGTATCTTAAAATGAAAAAGGAAAATGAATCTTTAAGTCTTCAAGTTTTTACTCTTACAAAAGAAAAAGATGAGTTGGTTTCCACTTTGGCCACTACCAAAAATGATTTTGAAAAATATAAGATTTCTTGCAAAGGTAAGGCCCCACTAATTGATTCAAATGAAGTTTCTATGCTTAAGGAAAGATTAGACTCATTAAGTGTTGTTTTGAAAAATTGTGAGTTTAACAAGAAGAAAATTGAGGCTATGTTTCCTAAGAAACAAGCCCAAAGAAAAATGCTCATGCTCATGTTTATGTTCATGCTACACAACCTAAACAACATGGCAAAACCCCAAAACATGCTCACACTACACATACACATCATGCATTCATGTATGGTAGAGTGTTCTCATGTTCACATTGTGGACGGAAAGGGCACTTAGCTAATTTTTGCTATGATAGATTAAATGTATCACGTCACAATGTTTGGGTTCGAGGCACTAACTTTAAAGGACCCAAGAAAGTTTGGGTACCAAAATCAACAATTGTGTTAAATGATGTAGGTACTTTCCAAAGCGCAACGACGTAGAGGATTGTGGTATCTTGATAGCGGTTGCTCAAGGCACATGACTTGGGACATCAACAACTTTGCAACCCTATCAAGATATCATGAAGGTGGCACCATCACCTTCGGAGATGACGCCAAGGGTAAAATCATCGGTATTGGTAATGTAAAACTTGGCACCTCTCCTTTAATTGAAAATGTAGTTTTAGTTGATGGCCTCAAGCATAATCTCTTGAGTGTTAGTCAACTTTGTGATAAAGGTTTTGATATTGTTTTTGATAATGTTGCTTGTAAAGTTATTGATAGAACTTCTAATGTTTGTGTATTTTCCGGTTTTCGTGAAAGTAATGTTTATATGATTGATATGTTAAATATGTCTTGTAATATTACTTGTTTGAAAGCCCTCGATGATGACTCTTGGTTGTGGCATAGGAGATTAGGGCATATTTCTTTTGATCACATTTCTAGGTTAAATACAAAAGAAATGGTGAAAGGTATTCCTTGCTTGAATTTTGAAAAGGACCGAGTTTGTGACGCATGTCAATTTGGGAAACAAACTAAGTCTTCTTTCAAGTCAATTAAGGATATCATGACATCACGTCCTTTGGAGTTAATCCATATGGATCTTTTTGGCCCTACACAAACCAAAAGTCTAAGTGGGAACAGATTTGCTTATGTTTTGGTTGATGATTTTTCAAGGTTTACTTGGGTTTTCTTTCTTGAACATAAAAGCCAAGCATTTTCGTATTTCCAAACTTTTAAGAAAAGAGTTGAAAAAGAAAAAGATGTTTTGATTTTGAGAATAAGAAGTGATAGAGGAGGTGAATTCATTAACCAACCCTTTACCACTTTTTGTGATGAACATGGAATAAAGCATGAACTATCTTGTCCTAGAACTCCACAACAAAATGGAGTAGTTGAACGGAAAAATAGAACATTACAAGAGATGGCTAGGACAATGCTTAGTGAATACGGTCTACCACATTATTTGTGGGCCGAGGCCGTTAATACTTCATGCTACATATCAAATCGTGTTTTCTTGTGTAAAAATACTACTAAAACTTCTTTTGAAAAGTATTTTTCTAGAAAACCTAATGTTTCCTATTTTAAAGTTTTTGGATGCAAATGTTTTGTTTTAAACACAAAAGATAATTTAGGAAAATTTGATCCTAAATCTTATGAGGCTATTTTTGTAGGTTAGTCAAATACTAGTAAGGCTTATAGAGTTTTCATTAGATCATCATTGACTATTGAAGAGTCTATTCATGTTAAGTTTGAGGAATCTAACAAGTTTGTTAAGAATGTTGTAGAAATAGATGCATTGGATGAAGGTTTGGAGAAAGTGACCTTGGAGGATGCTTCTACTATGGGAGACAAACCAAAGGATGATGAAGGAAGCAAAGCTAAAGTGGAAGAGGCACAAGGAAATGAAATCAAACACATGAGGTGGAGCCTACTCAACCACTACCAAAGGATTGGAGATACAATCCACATCATCCCAAGGACCTCGTCATAGGTGAAGTATCAAAAGGGGTAACCACTCGCTCTAGACTTCATGACTATTGTGGTAACTATGCATTCATTTCTCATATTGAACCCAAAAATGTCCTCGAAGCCGAGGCCGATTCATATTGGTTGCTAGCCATGCAAGAGGAGCTCAATCAATTTGAGCGCAACCAAGTTTGGCACCTTGTTCCTAGGCCCCACGATAGACCAACAATTGGTACTAAGTGGATCTTTAAGAACAAGTTGGATGAATTGGGTAATGTAGTTAGAAACAAGGCTAGGTTAGTTGCCCAAGGTTACACTCAAATCGAAGGAATCGATTTTGAAGAAACCTTTGCACCCGTAGCACGGCTTGAAGCCATACGGATGACACTAGCATTTGCCTCATATAAAGATTTCAAATTATTTCAAATGGATGTTAAAAGTGCTTTTCTAAATGGATTTATTGAAGAGGAGGTGTATGTTGAACAACCCCCCGGGTTTGTTGATCCTACACATCCGGATTTTGTTTTTAAATTAGATAAAGCTCTTTATGGTTTAAAACAAGCCCCTAGGGCTTGGTATGAAAGACTTTCTTCATTTTTAACTTCAAATGGTTTTAAGAAAGGTAAAATTGACACAACCTTGTTTACAAAACATGTAGAAAAAGATATTCTTATTGTGCAAATTTATGTGGATGATATTATTTTTGGTTCTACTAATGAATCTCTTTGCAAAGCTTTTGAATCATGCATGAAGGATGAATTCGAAATGTCTATGATGGGGGACTCAACTATTTCCTTGGACTCCAAATCAAGCAAAAGAAGGATGGGATCTTCATCAATCAAGCCAAGTACACAAAGGAACTAATCAAAAGGTTTGGGCTTGAAGGATCGAAAATAAGCAAAACTCCCATGGCAACAACTACAAAGCTTGACAAGGATGAACAAGGTAAAAGTGTAGACATTAAACTTTATAGAAGCATGATTGGTAGCTTGCTTTATTTGACGGCTAGTAGGCCGGATATTATGTTTTCCGTTTATCTTTGTGCACGTTTTCAATCTTGTCCTAAGAATCTCACATAATTGCGGTTAAACGCATAATTAGATACCTTAAGGGCACTATTGAAATGGGTTTGTGGTATCCTAAAACCGGATTATTTGAAATGAAGAGTTTTTCGGATGCCAACTATGCGGGTTGTAGGGTAGATAGGAAGAGCACAAGTGGAACATGTCAATTCTTAGGTAATTGTCTTGTATCTTGGTCTTCCAAAAGCAAAATTCGGTAGCCCTATCAACCGCCGAGGCGGAATATGTTGCGGCCGGAGCTTGTTGTGCACAAGTTCTTTGGATGAAACATACTCTCCTTGACTATGATTTACACTTTGATCATGTTAAAATATTTTGTGATAATACTAGTACTATTCACATGACAAAGAATACAAATCAACATAGTAAAACCAAACACATTGACATTAGGTATCACTTTCTTAGAGATCATTATGAGAAAGGTGATATTGATATTGATTATGTTTCTACCGATTTTCAACTTGCCGATATTTTTACTAAACCTTTAGACTATGCTAGATTTTCATTTATTTGTGGTGAGTTGAATGTTTGCATTATAGATTCTTAAAAATAAAAAAAAAAAATCTTTCAATTGGTATTTTAACCCTTTTTGATGTATGACAAAAAGGGGGAGAATAAGTTTAGTTTGATATTTAGTTTTGATATTATTTGAGTTTTATTTTATGAAGAAAAAGAAAGGTTTGACAAAACTTTTTGTACATTGAATTGTACATTGAATGCTTTATGTATTGTGCTTCCATAGTCAAATTTTTATACATAGCATTATTTGAGGGGGAGTTTTTCAAACTCCTCTTCCATGTTTATTTAAAATAACCTATATGTTTTGTCATCATCAAAAAGGGGGAGATTGTTGGCCCAAGGTTACAATCACCCATGATTAGTGTATTTTGATGATTACAAAACATATTAGTTATTTGTACTAATAACATTTGTTGTTTAAGTGTGTTTCAGATTTCTATTCATTATAGAAGTCTTCTCTCACAAATACAAGGATTTGGACTCAAGTCAACTCAAATTGGGCTCAAGGAACAAGTATTGAAGATCATATGAAGAAGCCTATTGAAGATCTTGAAGTCTTAGAATCATTGTAAGAAATAGAATGTTAAAGTTTGAGTATATGAAATTTGGCTCTAGGATTTGCACACACATTTGTTTCATATATTTCCTATGTTTTGAAAATGTTTATTTCTAAGTTTTATGCCTTAGTTTATATATATACATGTACCAAAAGCTTTGATCTTGAAAATCTTGTTTAAAACATGTGTATAAAACTATTTTCTGCATAATACTTAGCTATATGTATTTTTAAAATAATTTTCAAAATTTTTCTAACTCAAAACAGCCCAGTTTTTCTGTTTCAGGCAACTTCGGTCGACCGGCCCGGTCGACCGGCGATGTGTCTGGACATGCACTGTTCGTGCATGTCTGTCGGTCGACCGAACCGGTCGACCGATGGAGAGCAAATTGCTCTCGGGTTTTTTCGGTCGACCGGACCGGTCGACCGGAAGAAGGAAACTGTGTTTCCTCTTTTGGGACGGTCGACCGGACCGGTCGACCGGGCGCCAACGGCTCTTTGCAGCTGTGCTGGCGGTCGACCGGACCGGTCGACCGCCAGGCCTGCAACAAGCCTAACGGCTCTTTCCTCTTTGGGCAGTTCTGAAAAACTGTTTTTATTTTCAGCTTTAACAGATTTTTGGAGAGTTGTTGGGGAACTTTTCAGAGAAAATAAGACAAAAAGAAATTGTTTTTAACCTATTTTCTAACCCTATAAATAGAGGAGAAGTCTCTCTTGCATTTCACTTAGAAAATCCTCAAGTTTGTGTTGTTTTCAAAAGAGAAAAGAAAAGAGTTTTAAAGCCTTCATTCCAATTCTTTTTGAGCTAGTTTTTCGGTTGTGTTTGATTGCTAATATCACTCTACAACTGAAGTTTTTCTCACCACACTTCATAGAGCCAAAAATCCTATACTCATTCTATAGTGAAGTTGTAATTGAAGTGAGAGTGTTTGTAAAAGAATTTGAGAAAGAGTGTAGTGATCTTGTTGTGATCACTTTGTTCTTGTATTCCTTTCCTTGTGGAGCAACCTCTTCGGTAGAGGTCCTTTGTACTCGGTGGAGCTCGGTGCTCGGTCTTCGGTAGACCAAATTGTAAAGGCATCCTCGGTGGATAGTGGAAACCCTTCACGGAGGTGAAGGCGGGGACTAGAGCAAGTGTGCTCGAACCTCGAAACAAATCATCTTGTTTGCGATTGCCTTTGCGTTATTCTTCCTTACAATTTCTCTTGCTTTATATTGTCTTGAATTATTTGCTTGAGAACTAACCCTTTACTTGTGCAATCTTGTCTTGTTCACTTTACTTACTATATTGCTTGTGTGTATTTCATCATAGCATTTCATCCTTTACTTGTTCGATCATATCTCATACAACACGGTTGCATTGCGCACCTCTAACCCATATCTAGGGGAATTGGGAGGAAGGAGTTCAGAACCTCGCAAGGGGTATTCGGCTCTTAGTCGTGTTTTGAGAGATCGTTGCATCACTCATTTAATTAAAGTTTAAAAAGATCATTAGATTAGCATTCACACCAATTCACCCCCCCTCTAGGTGTTTTTCACCTTGGAAGCTCGGGAGACGTTAAGATGCTCCAAACTGCAAAAGCCGAATCATAGCGATCAAAAATAGGTAAAAGATGTTCATTTAGAGATGCTAGAAGTGTCCTAAGGGCTAATGCATTGGCCTTCATATGTTTGCTACTATTAGGGAGGGATTCTATAGTGATGGCTTGATAAACTAAATGTCCTAGTCCTTTTAAATGTTTAGTCATGTTGGACTTCCAAGCATCAAGTCTAAAATGGTCAAACATGGGAGGGCTAGCCATAAGTGCAACTATATGTGTGCAAATGAAAATGCAAATGAAGATTAGCAAACCAAGATCACTCCTAGGTGGTTAAACCTAAATATCAGGAGCACTAGCTCTGATACCAATTGAAAAGTCACCTAGAGGGGGGGTGAATAGGTGACAATGCTAATCTATGAACTAAATGCGGAATTTAAAAACTTAATGCAAATTACACTCAAGTGCTATCAACAAGTGATGCACACAACCAAGCCAAGTAAATATGAATGAGCAATGTAAATAAATGCAAGGCACAAAGTAAAGAGAGAGTAGAGAGAGCCAATGAGTCAAGCGCAAACTCAAAGATATGTTATCGAGGTTCGAGCACCCAGCTCTACATCCCCGCCTTCGACACACGAAGGATTTCCACTAGCTCGTCCACCTAGGACCCTTTACAAGGAGTACCCAACACTCCTCTCTTTACAACCTCCTCCCTGAGGCAAACTCCAACAATCACAACCTCCTCCTTGAGGCAAATATATAAACCAATACAACAAACTCCCAATCACCAACCAATACAAGGATCACCTCTCAACTAGAGGGATACAACCCAAAGCACAAAGCTAAGAAAAGATTGGGTTACAACTTGGTGGCCACAACAACAACCACAAACAACTTCTTCTCCACACAAATAACCTATAGATATAGATAGTAGATTTTTAGCTCAAGTGTGGAGAAACCAAGGGATATGAAACCAGCAACTCAAAGAAAAACCTTTGGGAAACAAATGAAATCAAGATATAGAAGTTCAAACAAAGCTTTTCCAAAATCCCTTTTCTTTGGTTTTTCAAACCCTAATCAAAAACACAAAAGATTGTTCACTTTGAATCCAAAAACCTATTTTTTTCTTGCAGCAAAAACACCAGAGAGATAGAAAATTTTAGCCCAAAAATTCTTAGAGAAAAACTCTCTCAAATGGGTATTTATAGGCAATTTAGAAAACTAGCCGTTTACAGAATATTTGCCAGATTTACCCTGCCGGTCGACCGGCCCGGTCGACCGCCCAACGGTCAAATTCTGAACCGTTGTGGCTACCGGTCGACCGCCTCGGTCGACCGAGAATTCCTGAGAGCCAACAGCTCTCCGTCGGTCGACCGCTTCGGTCGACCGGATACAGAGTCAGCCAGCGTGCACGTATCTGTGCACGTCGGTCGACCGGAACGGTCGACTGGCTTCTTTGATGCGGTCGACTGTACCAGTCGACCGGCCAAGCCTGGCAGACAAAAATCAGGTCTGAAATCTGGGGAAAAAATATTATAATAAATCCCACAAAATCTCTAAAATTCCACAAAAATAGTTTTATCATTTTATATTGAAATACAAACTTGTGTTAAAAATCCTAACACAAATTTCAAACATATTTGACTATTTTTGTATCATAGAAATTTTGCGAAAAACCAAAAACCGTATTTTCTAAAACCTTGTATTTTGAATAGAAAATACACATTGTCTAAAACTTATCCATGATACAAAAATATGATATTTAAACACTTTGAAGCATATTGTATATGAATAGAAATTCAATATACAAGAAACATATATATATATATCATGATTTTTGTCATTAAGTCCAAAAATATGTTTTGTTGTAAATACCAAAACATAAAACACATGGAATAGATTATCAAACAAAGTTTGTCTAAACAATTGAAGCATGCATGTATATAGAACAAATCTAATATACATAAACCATGTAAACTTGTTTTGATAAAAAATCTATTCATGAAAACCAAGATCGGTTAAACCTAAAACCGAAAATCAAAACATGAAAGGTGTGTGTTGTGAACTTGAGCTTATCATACTATTCTAATCTTTACAGTTAGGATCTAAACCCAAACTAAAACTATGGATACCTAAGTCTTCTTGTAGAGCGCAATCTCCAAGCTAGAGCGCAATCTCCAAGTCGTCTCGATCCAAAAACTCTTGATTCACCGGGCAAGTGCTATATATATCTTTGATGCGCGGGCTCTTGAATCAACATGTGCAAGCTTCCAATACATCTTGTTGAAGCTAAACACCACTAATATCTTGATTAATAAACTGAAACTAAAATCACAAGATAATTAGTACACATAACTACATGAGTTAATCATCATCAAAACTAGAGTGAAAGGCCTTTGGGCCAACACAACAATCTCCCCCTTTTTGATGATGACAAAACAAATAGGCTATGGACAAAAATATGGGGGAGGAGAAGACTCCCCCTCAAATTATGCTATATGAAAAACACAAGAACACAAAAACATACTCTTGATGCCAATTGAAACCAAATTGAAAGAATACCAATAAAATACAAACAAAATACAAGAGTTCTCAAATTCATAAAAACATAAGACTCATAACAAAAACTCATAAAACCAAAGCATATAAATTCATATGGAACCAAGACCAAATGAACTTATTTTTGTCCCATGTAAACTTATTCTCCCCCTTTTTGTCATACATCAAAAAGGGTTATGAAAAACATGTTTAATCAATAACACAAACATTAAGTTCTCCACAAATAAACGAAAATCTAGCAAAATCAAGTGGTTTAGTGAAAATATCGGCTAGTTGTAAATCCGTGGAAACATAATCAATATCTATATCTCCTTTTTCAAATGATCTCTAAGAAAGTGATATCTAATCTCAATGTGCTTGGTCTTACTATGTTGATTTGCATTCTTAGTCATGTGTATAGTACTAGTATTATCACAAATATTTTTATATGATCAAAATGCAACTCAAAATCAAGGAGAGTATGTTTCATCCAAAGGACTTATGCACAACAAGCCCCTGCGGCAACATACTCCGCCTCGGCGGTTGAGAGTGCTATGGAATTTTGTTTCCTAGAGGACCATGAAACAAGACAATTACCAAGAAATTGACATGTCCCACTAGTACTCTTTCTATCTACTCTACAACCCGCAAAGTCGGCATCCGAATAACTCGTCATTGAGAAATCTCCGATTTTCGGATACCATAGACCCATCCCAATAGTGCCCTTAATATAACGAATAATGCGTTTTACCGCAATAAGGTGGGACTCTTTAGGACACGATTGAAATCTAGCACAAAGACGCACACTAAACATGATATCCGGCCTACTTGCCGTTAAATATAAGAGACTTCCTATCATGCTTCTATATAATTTAATATCAACATTTTTACCTTGGTCATCTTTATCAAGCTTGGTTGTAGTTGCCATGGGAGTGTTGCAAGTCTTTGAGCCTTCAAGTCCAAACTTCTTTACAAGTTCCTTTGCGTACTTGGCTTGACTTATGAACGTCCCGTTTTGCAATTGCTTGATTTGGAGTCCAAGGAAGAAATTGAGCTCACCCATTGAAGACATTTCAAACTCAAGTTGCATTACCTTTTCAAAATCCTTGCACAAAAGCTCATTAGTAGAACCAAAAATTATATCATCAACATAAATTTGCACAATTAATATATCATTATCAACATGCTTAGTGAATAGAGTGGTGTCTACTTTGCCTTTAATAAAATCATTTGAAATAAGAAAACTAGAAAGCCTTTCATACCAAGCTCTAGGAGCTTGTTTCAATCCATATAAAGCTTTATCAAGTTTAAAAACGAAATCGGGATGAACATGATCAATAAAACCGGGAGGTTGAGAAATATAAACTTCTTCATTAATAAAACCATTTAAAAATGCACTTTTCACATCCATTTGAAAAAGTTTAAAATTTTTGAAAGATGCAAAAGCTAGTGTCATCCGTATGGCTTCAAGCCATGCTACGGGTGCAAAGGTCTCCTCAAAATCAATTCCTTCAACTTGAGTGTAACCTTGGGCCACTAACCTAGCTTTATTCCTAATGACATTTCCGGACTCATCCATCTTGTTTCTAAAGATCCACTTAGTACCAATTATTGGTCTATCGTGGGGTTTAGGAACAAGGTGCCAAACTTGGTTGCGCTCAAATTGATTGAGTTCCTCTTGCATGGCAAGCAACCAGTATGGGTCCGTCTCGGCTTCGAGAATGCCTTTGGGTTCAAAATGAGAAATGAAAGCAAAGTTACCACAAAGGTCATGGAGTTTGGAGCGTGTTGTGACTCCTTTAGATGCATCACCCAAGATGAGCTCCTTAGGATGATTTGTAGCGTATCTCCAAGCTTTAGGAAGCGGTTGAGAGCTTTCCTCTTTATCCTCTTGAACATCACTAATAGATTCTTGCTTTTCTTCTTGAGCGGGTGAGTCCTTCAAGGATAGTCTCTCCATGTCTTCACCTAATGGTTCAATCTCTACAACATTCTCAACAACCACATTAGATTCTTCAAATTTAACATGCATGGATTCTTCTATGGTAAGTGTAGATCTATTGAAAACTCTATATGCTTTGCTAGTAGAAGAATATCCAACAAGATAGCTTCATAAGCCTTAGCATCAAATTTACCCAAATTATCCTTAGTATTTAAAACAAAACACTTGCATCCAAAAACTTTAAATATGCAACATTTGGTTTTCTAGAGTGATACATTTCAAAAGAAGTTTTTGAAGAATTTTTGCATAAATAAATACGATTCGATATATAGCATGCGGTGTTTACGGCCTCGGCCCATAAATATTGAGGGAGGTCATATTCACTTATCATTGTCCTAGCCATCTCTTGAAGTGTTCTATTTTTTCTTTCTACAACTCCATTTTGTTGTGGAGTTCTAGGACAAGACATTTCATGCTTAATTCCTTTTTCATCACAATAAGTCATGAAGAGTTGGTTAATAAACTCACCACCTCTATCACTCCTTATTCTCAAAATCGAAAAAACCCTTTTCTTTTTCAACTCTTTTTCGAAAAATCTTAAATGAGAAAAAGTTTGATCTTTATTTTGCAAAAAGAAAACCCAAGTAAAACGGGAAAAATCATCAACTAAAACAAATGCAAATCTACTTCCATTTAAACTTTTAGTTTTAGTTGGTCTAAAAAGATCCATATGAATTAATTCTAAAGGCCTAGTTGACATGATATCCTTGATTGGTTTGAAGGAAGACTTGGTTTGTTTCCCAAGTTGGCACGCACCACAAATGCGGTCTTTCTCAAACTTCAAGTAAGGAATACCCTTCACCAATTCCTTTGAATTAATCCTAGAAAGATGTTCAAAAGAAGCATGTCCTAATCTTCTATGCCAAAGCCAAGAATTTTCATCAAAAGCATTCAAGCATTTAGTAGAACACTCAATATTAAGCATGTCAATGATATAAACATTATCATCACGAAAACCGTGAGAATACAAACATCGAATTTAACATCAAAAATCTTGCAAGAAGAATTATCAAAAACAACTTTAAGTCCACGGTCACAAAGTTGACTAATGCTAAGCAAATTATGTTTTAAACCATCTACTAAAACAACATTTTCAATAATAGGAGATGCACCAATTTGAATGTTACCTATACCGATGATAGTCCCTTTGGAGTCATCCCCGAAGGTGACGGTGCCACCTTCCATGTACCTTGATAGGGTTGTGAAGTTGTTGATGTCCCACGTCATGTGTCTTGAACAACCACTATCAAGGTACCACCGCTCCCTACGTCTTGGAGCTTTGGTGTGTACCTACATCAAATAGTTTAAGAGTTGATTTTGGTACCCACATTTTCTTGGGTCCTCTAGGGTTAGTGTCATGAACCCAAAGTAGATTATTTGTTCTATTTAGTTGAACATAACAAAACTTAGCTAAATGTCCATTTTTACCACAATATGTGCATCTATAAACTCTGCCATATTTAAAAGCATAGTGAGTGTGTGATTTGTGAGCATGAGAAACTTTAGCATGAGAGGTGTGAGCATGAGAATTTTTATCATGTGAAATTTTAGCATGAGTAGTGTGCTTTTTAGAAAACATGTCCTCAAGTTTCTTAGTATTGAAAGCACAATCATTTAAAACTTTTCAAAATCATTCATTTTGGATTTAAAAGAAGAAATTTCTTTTTCATCAATAATAGGAGATTTTGCCTTACAAGAACTTTTGTAAGCACAAAATTCTTTTTGCATGGAAATAAAATTAGAAGAAATATCATCTTTTTCTTTAGAAACAATGGCAAGTTGATTCTTAAGAAAAGCAACTTCTTTTTGTAATTTTAAGCATTCAAGTTTCTTATTATCATAAGTTTCAGAAAGTTCTACAAAGGCATGTACTAGAACTTCCTTACTTAGTTCATCATCTTCATCATCAAGGGATTGAGGGGTTACCTTAGGTGTGTTTGCCATGAAACACATATTAGCTTGATCCACCTCCTCTTCGGACTCGCTTTCCGAATCCCATGTTGCTTTGTATGCTTTCTTTTCCTCCGGCTTCTTTGGCTTGAAGGAGGATGTCATCTTCTTCTTGAACTCCGGACAATCCGCCATGATATGTCCGGGTTTGCGGCAATTATAGCAAATGATCCTCCGTTCCTCTTTGCCTTCGAATTTTCTCCGGAAGTTGAACTTGTTCTTTCGGTACAACCTCTTGACATTCCGCACAAGTAGAGTTAGCTCCTCATCTTCTTCTTCGTCATCTTCATCGTCATCATTGGTGGATGAAGTCTTGAAGGCTATGGATTTCTTCTTTGAAGTAGTGGCTTCTTCTCTTGCCTTCTTCTCCATCTCATGGGTCTTTAGGTTCCCAATGAGACTAATGATGTCCATCTCGTCCTTGTCATTCAACTCCTTTAAGGTGGTGGCCTTGATCTCCCATGAAGAAGGAAGCGCCCGAATCACTTTCCGCACCTTTTGATCGTTGGAGATGTCATCACCTAATGAAGAAAGACCATTAGTGATTTTAGTGAAACGAGTAATCATACTATCAATAGATTCTTCATCAAGCATTTTAAATGACTCATATTGAGACCTCAAGAGATCTATTTTAGCTCTCTTGACTTGTGAAGTCCCTTCATGTGTGACCAATAAGTGTTGCCAAATCTCATAGGCGGATTGGCAATGAATTACCCGTGTAAGGTCATCCTCATTCAAGGCGGTTAAAAGGGAGTTTTGGGCCTTGGAGTTAGCCTCATATTCTCTAAAGTTGAAGTCGGTCCAAGTGCTCTCATCACTATCGGGTGCTACATAGGGTTTGGTCAAAGACTTAGCCACTAAACTACCTAATGATTGCAAAAAGATAGTCATCCTAACCTTCCAAATAGGGAAATTGAGTCCATCAAATTTAGGTGGGGATTTAATATTATCGGCCATGTTTACTAGTGTATGAATGATGGAATGAAAATGTTGATTAGCAATTTTTAAGGATCTCTCTATGGATGTTAAGCCAAAACCTAGAGTCCAAGCTCTGATACCAATTGAAAATCACCTAGAGGGGGGGTGAATAGGTGATGATGCTAATCAAAGAGCAATTTAAAAATTTAAAGTTACAACAATCACCAAACAAGAATCACAAGATGAATGCAAGCAAGTATGACAATGAATATGATGAGCAAGTAATAAGTGCAAACAAAGTAGAGTAAGGAGTGCAAGAATGTAAACCAATCGCAAACACAAGGATATGTTATCGAGGTTCGAGCACCCAGCTCTACTCCCCGCCTTCCCCAGAAGGATTCTAGCTACTTCCACTATCACAAAGATCTCAAATACAATGGAGTACCCAACTCCTACAATCTCAAGTACAAGTAATTTCCTTGGTAGTCAAAAGACCACAAACTCTCTCTTTCAAATATTTCTTCCCTTACAAAGGTCCTTAGAGAATATTGAGTAGGAATGAAGCTCTTGTGTGTAAGGAGAAAAGAAAATTAAATCAGAGAGTATCACAAAAACACTTCAGAAATTAGAGAGTATTTCAGCCCAAAAACCAAGAAACAAAGTCTTTTGAAAGCCTTAAACTTTTTGAATTTTCTAGCAATAATTGTTGTAATGAATCTCTCCCCAAACACCCCTATTTATAGGAGAGGGCTAGGTTAAGAGATAAAACAAACTTAAGGCTAATTAAGTAATATTAGATTCAAAATATATCCCTAAATCAAATTTTAAACACAAAAATACAAAACTTAAAACACCCCAGAAAATAGCCGTTTACTGTTCAACGGATCTGTCGGTCGACCGGTCGGTCGACCGCACGATCAAATTTTGACCGTTGCAGGCCAGCGGTCGACCGCCCGGTCGACCCAATCTAACCGAGAGCAAGGTTGCTTACAGTCGGTCGACCGGTCGGTCGACCGATACAACGTGCACACAGATATGTGCACAGCCAGAGCCACGGTCGACTGGGACGGTCGACCGGCCAACCTGTCATAGGTCCGGTCGACCGTTATGTCGACTGGCTCAGGTCAAAAATCAGGATTTGAAGAGAAAATAAAGGGATTTTGATTTTGATAAAAATAGTTTGAACATAGATTTGTATAAAACACAAATATACATCTGTAGGTCAAATCTTGTAAACAAAATGTTTTTGTATAAATTATAAGAAAACATTTTGGAATAAACATGTGCGCAAAAACGTGTGTGATAGAGCTTCAAACCTATCCACTATTCTTTAACAAACTATAAAACAAAAAATACAATGATTAAATACTCTTTGAGCTATCTTCAAGTCTTAGAGCCATCCAATGCCTTGCTTGTGCTTTCTCTTCTATGATTCTTCCATGATTGTGCAATTTGCCTTCCTTGCTATGTGAAACTTAGAAGTTCTTGCAAAAGCTAAGCCAATGGTCTCCAAACATGGTACAAACCCTGAAACTTATCTTGAACAAATTCATTAGTACCAAATAGCTCTTATTTGGTTTGTCATCATCAAAACACAACACAAGAGAGTGTAACCTCTTGGGCCAACAGATAGTCGTCTGGGTGGGGCTCAAACGATGGGTAGGAATGCCGAGATGTTGCATGACTCGGCGAGGCATGATGCTCAACGCGGACCATGGGTCTACCGGATACGGTTCACCTCGGACGATCCAATATACCCTGTGAAGTACAGGGGTCGATCATGCTTCCCTTTCACCTGCATATCATCTGCCGTGAAGGTGATGCAGGGGGCATTCTGGGAGGTGTGGAGGCAATCCTCTACATCTTCCTCCTTCGGCACCTGGGTCATGAAGACCTCAGCATTTGCCAGAGCTTCTTGCAGAGCTTCCCTGGTCGACTTTGATAGTCTAAGAAGTTCATACAAGGTAATGCGTGCCGGAATGTTGGCCAACTGAGCCAGGACATCAAAGCGGTAAGGTGCCGTAGATCCTTCCGCGATGCCCTTTTGAAGGGTTCGAGAAAATCGAGTCTCCTTCTGTTTCTCCACAGGTGGCTTTGTGGAGGGCCTGACTGGCTCCGCAGTTGGTTGTGGAGGGGCTACTGCCGTCTCGCCGTACTGTTTCAAGTACGCCTGTCCTGAACGGGTTCCCGCCATCGGTTGGTTGGGCTCTGCGGCCAAGACTATCGTTTCCTCCTCTGAGTCGGTCAGTGAAGGGATATCAGTCTCCGCTTCTCGAGAGGAGGCACCCACCACATTGCAGGATGAGGTTTTTTGCCTTGCCTTTGGATTTCCTGTTGGTCACAGTAGTCCATTGCTGTTCATTGACAAGGTCAGGGTGGACCCACATAATTTCCCCTTGAGGTATAGGGACGGGTACCAAGCCTTTCTCTTGCTGCTGGTGAGGGTCTGTGTTGACCACTCTCAGCTCTCCTTTTGGAATAGGAGTTACCCCGCAGGCGTTGGAGGTTGTCTCCCGAACTGGAGAACCGACGTCACATTAGCCGTCACCTTCTTCTGCTGTGGTCGGAGCTTTAACACCTCCGCGTCAATCAGAGCCTAAGGATGTCCTTGAAGACGTAGCAGCTTTTGGTGGGGTGTCCCAACATCCTGTGATACATGCAGTAGTTGGGATTGTCGGTCTTGCCGACTTCCTCTGGGCGTCGAGCTTCAGGGAGCTTCAGTCGGTTGCTCTTGTTGAGTAGTTTAAAGAGCGAATCGACATGTTCCTCCTTGAAGGAATATTGCTTGTTGGCGCGTGGCTGGCTTGAAGAGCCACTCGCCTTGCCTGATTGAGGTTTGGCGGGAGATTTGGTCTCCGTTGCCAAATTATCCTTCCGCTTTGTTTGGAGGGATGTGTCCGGCACACGCCTTGTCGACCTTTTCGGCCTAGGCTTACCTTCCTCCGCTCTGACGCGGGCGACAATCTCCTCAGCCTGTTCACCTTGTTGGACTAATTGCTTCCAAGTGTGGCTTTCAGCAACTCCTATTTGAGCAAGGAGTGAGGTTTGGAGATTGTGGCGGCATGTTTCCACCAGGGTGGCCTGGGTCATACCGCTTGGACACCGGAGTGCCATGTTCCGAAATCTTTCCACGAAAGATTTGACGGACTCCCTTTTCGCTATTTGGTAGCCAAAATGGTTGGCATTGTGACTTCGGAGTCATCCTCGAAGAAGCGTGTTAAAAAGAGCTTCTCCAAATCGCCCCAGTTCTTGATAGAACCTTCTGGGAGCTTCATAAACCATTCAAAGGCCAACCCTTTCAGGGTGCCGATGAACAGGCGTGCCAGGATGGCGTCATTATCTACTACATTCCCGATTTGGGATTTGAAGTAGTAGATGTGCTGGTTGGATGACCCCTTCCCATCAAAGGCTTGAAGAGTTGGAGCTTTGAACTTGGGCGGGTACGGAACCAAGTCCCATTCAGCCGGGTAGGGCCGGACCACTCCTACTTCTTGGAGGTCTTTGCGATTGGCAAGGGCCTCGAGGCGTCGCTCCAGTTGACTCATTCTTTTAACATGGGCCTTTCCTTGGTCTTGGTCGCCTTTTACTTGCGACGAGGACTTGGACGAACCGGAAGTAGATCGCCGCGTCTCCCCAAAAGGTTCAAAAGATGAGCTTTCTCCCTTTTTCCCTTTGCCCTTTGACTTTTTAGGAGGGGACCTCCTCCTGTCTTCGAGCAGCTGTGCAATCGCCTGCTTGAGGGAGTTGATAGATTCCTGCTGAGAAAGAATCATATCCATTTGTGCCTTCTGGATCTGCTCCAAACATTTAGTCGTCTCCTCAGGAGTGCCTGTCATGTAGGCGGAGGTCTCCTTCTCGACGGAAGAGTTTGAAGCCCTTGATTCCGCTACGGCGGAGTGAGAATCATTAATGCCATGGGCTAAGGCATTATAGTCAATTGGGGGAATGGCCCCAGTCCGGGTGCGAGTGTGTCGATACACCCCTTCCGGTTCAGAGTCAGACTCGGACTCGTCTGAGCTGACTGCAAGTTGTTTTCCCTTGCTCCTGCTTGTCATATTCGCAGTGAGCTCTGGGTACTCAACGTCAGAGAAGGTTCTCCTTCTGTGGGAGCGTCTTCTTTTAGCTGACGGAGGAATCAGGGTCAGCTGTCTGACTAAAGACTGCTGGTGTACGCCTGATCCACAACGGCACTCAGAAAGCATATGGATGAGCCGTTGGCAGCAACACGACGAAGTGGCCTGATTGGCACTTCTTTTCTTCGTCAGATAATCCCTCAAATCCATGGGAGGGGGATTGAAAAGATTAGCCTTGCAACGTCGAAGACGGGAGGCATCCATGTGCTGTACAGCCTGGACGCAGGCATCAGGGATGCGGTTCTTGCGCCGCAGCTGTTCAGCGCGCGTCTGGCGTCTCTGTTGAGACAAAACGCGTCTGTCGCGTTGCTGTTTGGTGTGTCAGAGCAGAGACACTTGAGAGAGGATGGGCTGTTGAGCCCCACGCCTATGGGCTCGTGCCTCTTGCGCTTGACGAGGCGCAGATGTCTCATCTTGGCGTTTGGTGAGTTGGTCCTCAGAGGACCTAACTGAAGGAATCTCGCGTTTGGGGCACCAAACGCGGACTTCACGTATTGGACGTGGTGCGGGCAAGGCGCGAGATTGTACATCGCGTCCAGCTTCAGTTGGACAACCAATGGTTCCAACTTGCAGCTGACGCGCACGTCTCCTCTGTCGACGCTCAGCGTTTCGATTGCGTCGAGGAGGTGGAGAGAGACCAACGACATCCTGATGCTGGACACCAGGGACTTTGACCACGCGGGTCTCCTGAGAGACGCTGACGCGGGTGTTCTGTGCGACGCGGTTGGTCGCAAAGGCAGATGTGCCTGGGACCACGCGGGCCTTCTGAGAGGCGTTGGCGCGTGTACCTTGCTTGGCACAGTCGGTAGCAGGGGGGCTCGAGAAAGCCACAGATCGGGCCTCGAGGCCATTCCCCGTCGAGACCCGGCGGCAGATGCGGGTCTTTGGGCTCTTGGAGCCGGAAGAGAGAAACTCTTCGTACTTCGCCTGGTCGAACTCGACAACGAGCGATTCGACCATCTTCCCCTTATGGTGGACGTCATCTTGCGCCACTATTTGCTCCTCAGTGACAAACGTAGTCCCCAGCGGAGTCGCCATCTCTTGTATGCGCCGGAAAGAAGAAGAGACAGTGATGGGTGTAAAGATTTCCTAGAATCAAATGAAACTATTACAACCAGACTTTTCCTTCCAGTTACAAGGGAGGGAGGATGTTGAGTCTTGAATCCCCCCTTTGTTTAAGGCTGGGTTCTTCGTGTGGCGGTGGAGAGTGAGTCTTATTCTCCGTTGACCGGATGACCGTCGGGACCGTCGGGGGATCTTCTCTCTGGGTGGTAGAAAGAGTAACACAGCTCTGTCTACCAAAACTCTCAAAGAGAAGGTAGGCGAAGAGCAGCTCGTACGCATCAAGCTTGACGAAGAGTCTTCTCTCTCTTTGTTGATGATCTCCTCTTTGATGCCTGATCCTTCTTTTTTTTTTACTGCCCCCCTCTTCTGATTGCCGATTGCCTATTGCCGATTGCCCTCCCGACCTCATAGCAAACGAGGCTATTTATAGAGGTCCTAGGGGGTGAACGTGCCCCCTGAAAATGCTCCACAATGAGGGGCCACTTCCCGCTACTTGTGCGGTGACTGGCCCCGTAATCCGGGTGGTTACAACTGAGGCGTGGGTTTAGACCCACACGCCTTGTTGCTGAGACGCGGGTGTCTAGCCAACGCGCCTTGATGCTGAGACGCGGTGTCGAGCCAACGCACCTTGATGCTGAGACGCGGGTGTCGAGCCAACGCGCCTTGATGCTGAGACGCGGGTATCGAGCCAACGCGCCTTGATGCTGAGACGCGGGTGTCGAGCCAACGTGCCTTGAACTTGAGACTCTGCTTTATTGGCTTGTCTTTTAGTGACTTTTAGACAGCCTACAATGCATGTGTAATAAATTCAACAGAAATTCACTTGTTGCTTAATTAAAATTTGGATTAGACTTTTGCATTTAGGGTACGTGTCTATTTCAATTCATTTCAATTTCTGTTGAAGAGTGCTGGAGAAAAGGTACGTGTGCATTCATATAGAATAGGACCAACATTTTAAAGTGATTTA
This sequence comes from Agave tequilana, assembly GCA_038442645.1. Taxonomy (NCBI): domain Eukaryota; kingdom Viridiplantae; phylum Streptophyta; class Magnoliopsida; order Asparagales; family Asparagaceae; genus Agave; species Agave tequilana. The sequence goes on along the minus strand of JAVJIF010009544.1, from coordinate 39,582 downwards.
CCGCTTTGAATGTTAACTTGTTGTGAATAAACTACACACTTGCACAATTGAGTTTAAGGGCAAAACCCAAATAAATAAGATAAGGTGGGGATTTCATCACCCTTCCTTAGCCCAAAAATCATCTCCAAGTGCACTCATATTTTCCAAAGCCTTAACTAAAAATCAATAAACGTTGGCCCTAGGGACATCTCGGACTCACTAAGAGATTAACCGATGTTGGAAATTGTAAGAACTATACTCCTGCAAAATTGGTATCTGAGAAAAGTGGATTGAGAGGTAAAGCCTCGAAAGCTCCGTAGTTTGGCGTAATTAGGCCCATGGCTCCGCCCGGATACCTCCCCCCGAGCTTTGCCCTTTCCTGGCTGATTAGCTTGTAGTCGAGTTCCTGCAACAACTTTCCTTGGAGAATTGACCAGTTAGGAGTCGTCTAGGTCCAGGTACCTTAGACTAAGGCTTGTGGTTATTTTTCTTTCTTTTGTTTGTTTTTAGTTCTTTTTCGATTGTTTGTTGTCTTCACGTTGTTTATGGTGTGCTGCATCAAGAGTGGGTAAGAGATGAATTAACTTCCAGATTAACAAGAAACACTTCTCTACCCTTGCATCCAGAACCGGTGATGGCATCACTTCAAAATAGATTTTACCCGATCAAAACTTCATTTCCATCTTGCATAAAACTTCCTAAAGCAAACGACAATATATTTTGAGTTGAAGCCCTAATTCATTAATACTCTTCCAAAATTTCATGGTTTAGAATCAGAGGACGCATACTTCTTTATTAAGGAATTTGAGGAAGTATGCCTCATGATGCGTATACCCCAGCTAGGAGACGATGCCGTTAGGTTACGTTTCATCCCTTTTTCCCTAAAGGACCTAGCTAAGAAATGGTTGTACAGCTTGGCAGCAGATTCAGTGACGACCTGGGATGATTTCATCAGGCCTTCTTGAAGAAATTCTACCCAATTCACAAAACTGCCCTCATTAGGAAGAACATCATGCAGTTTAGGTAAGAACCGAGCAAACCATTTTGGAGATACTTTAAGCGATTCAAAGATCTCCTAACTCAGTGCCTTCATCATGGCGTGGAGAAATGGCGTCAGTGCCAGATTCTCTACGATGGTCTAGATTATCAGACGAAGACCCTATTAGAAACGATGTATCAGGGAGGGTTCTTGCAGAAGGATGAGAATCATGAATAGGATTTATTTGAGGATTTAGCGGAGAAAACCCTGCAATGGGAGCCAGTCTTAGAAAAACCTAGGAATTCACAATCTATAGCTTCAAGAGGAGGGCCCCTATCTCTAAAACCATTCATAGCTGCCGAGGCTAAGATTGCTACCCTAATGAAGAGGATAGAGGCTCTGAAAACAAAAGAGCTTGCCAGTATCAACCAGATCAACCCACCACCAATTCACAATCCGGGTTGTTCATATTATCAGGTACCAAACCATGTCTTTGAAGAGTGCCCCATTTTTCATGCCCAGAAGTGCCACCAGAACACCTGAACGCGGCTTACTCACGGTCGCCTCACAACCCCTACTCACAGACCTATAATCCCGGTTGGAGGAATCACCCAAATTTCTCCTTGGCCCCGAACAATCCTCCCAGGCCTAATTTCTCTAACAATTTTCACCATCCTACTCCTCCACACATTTTCCCAGTCAAGTCCCATCTTCCTCCTCCCAAAGCTCTCCAATGGAAAAGAAAATCAGCAAATTGGAGGAGAGCATAGAGGCTTTCATGAAGTCCCAAACCGCTTTATGTAAAATCAGGGACAAACTCTGAACAATCATTCACAGGCCATATCGAGATTGGAAATGCAGATGAGCCAGTTAGCTAGCTCCCTAAGTGAAAGACCAAAGGGTACTTTGCCTAGTCAGCCGCTAGTTAACCCAATACCTCCAATCAAGCATATGAAATTCAGGATCCATCGATTAACCAGTGCAATGCTGTTCACACATTGCGATCTGGAAAGAAGGTAGACAACCAGGTCTACCAACAGAAAAGTCTAGTCCATCCTGATCCCACTCCAGCCTCCACATCTGCTAGTTCCTCCCAAACTGCTCCTCAAACATCTGATAGGACAAAGCTGCTGAACAAGTTCATAAGCCAGTAGCACCCTTTCCCACAGGCTTAGGAACAACAATAAGAATATGCATATGGAGAAAATGCTAGAGATGTTTAACCAGGTCAAATTGAATGTGCCACTTCTTGACGCTATCCAACAAGTCCCGGCTTACGCCAAATTTCTTAAGGATATATGTACGAAGAAGAGAAAGACCAATGTGCCCAAGAAAGTGTTCTTGGCAACCAATATAAGCGAAATTCTGTCTGGTCCCATTCTGGTGAAATACAAGCATCCCGGATGTCCCATCATTCCTGCACCATAGGACAGACCGAAACCAGTAGAGCACTTCTTGACCTGGGAGCAAGTATCAACTTGCTACCTCTCTCAGTATACCAGCAACTTGGGTTGGTAAGCTAAGCCCAACTCGAGTCACCATTCAGCTAGCTGACTGATCTTTGAAGATCCCGAAGGGGGAAATCACAGACGTCCTTATCCGGATCGGGGATTTCATTTACCCCGTTGACTCATTGTGCTTGAGACCCAACCTGTCTCCAATCTTAGGTCTCAAACTCCCATCATCTTAGGGCGCCCATTCCTTGCTACAACCAATGCCATAATCAACTGTAGGAATGGGTCCATGCGATTGACTTTTGGTGACATGACGAAGGAAATCAATGTCTTCAATCTTGGAAGACAACCTAGGGATGTCAATGATCAGACGTTTGAGGTCAACTCTATTGAAAACCTGACCAGTGAGCATGAGGAAAGCATGGAGACAGAAACTGAGGCAGAGTTTGATCTAAAGGCTGAGAATTTTAATCTAGACCAGATCGTAGATTCAGTAGTGGATTAGCTGTCAAGCCCAAGTGTACCCCATCCTAGGATTGAAAGCCCAGAGATTGCCTTCAATGAAGCAACACCTTCCCTAGAGCTAAAGCCTTACCTGAACACCTCAAGTACGCCTACCTGAGCAGAAAGGACACCTTACCAGTCATCATAACATCACACCTGACTGAGCAACAAGAGGACAACTTAATGTCTATTCTAAAAAGATATAGGGAAGCCATTGATGAACGATGAAGGACATCAAGGGAATAAGTCCAGCTATAGTACAACATAGAATCCATTTAGTCGATGAAGCAACCCCAAGGAGGGACCCACAACGCAAGCTTAACCCTCTCATGCAAGAGGCAGTTAAGGTTGAAATTCTAAAACTATTAGATAATGGGATCATTTATCCCATTTCTGATAGCCAATGGGTTAGCCCTGTTCATGCGGTCCCAAAGAAGGCTGGCTTTACGGTGGTAGAAAATGAGGAAAAAGAGTTGGTACAAACAAGACTGCCTACCAAGGTTCGTGTTTGTATCGACTACAAGAAGTTGAATGCAGCTACCCGTAAAGACCACTTCCCGCTACCCTTCATCGACCAAATGCTTGAGCGTTTAGCTGGACATGAGTACTATTGCTTCCTAGATGGGTACTCAGGATACAATCAAATCCCCATTGTTGCAGAAGACCAGGAAAAGACGACGTTCACCTGCCCATTCGGAACCTTCGCTTACCGACGCATGCCCTTTAGATTGTGTAATGCTCCCGCAACATTCCAACGGGCATGCTTAGCCCTTTCTCCGACATGGTAGAACGTTTTTTTGAGATTTTCATGGATAACTTCTGCATCTACGGAGATTCATTTGATCAGTATCTTCATCACCTAGAGTTAGTGTTACAAAGATGCAAGGAGAAGAACCTAACTTTAAATTAGGAAAAATGTCACTTCATGGTGACACAGGGGATTGTCTTGGGCCATGAGATTTCGAGGAGAGGCAGATAAGGCTAAAGTAGAAGTGATTGCTAAGCTTCCACCACCCAAAAGCATCAAGGATATTAGATCCTTTTTAGGGCATCCTGGGTTCTACCGACGGTTCGTTAAGGACTTTAGCAAATCGCGAGGCCCTTAATCAACCTGCTCGCTAAGAACGTGCCCTTTGATTTCAACGATGAATGTTTCAAGTCATGGGGGAAGCTTAAGCAAGAATTTATTTCTGCTCCTAATTGGGCCCAGCCATTTGAAACATGTGTAATGCATCTGATTTTACTATTGGCGTTGTTCTAAGATAGCGCATCGATAATAGGCAGCACGTGATTTACTATTCGAATAGGACCTTGAATGACGCCCAACAGAATTATACAACGACTGAGAAAGAGTTCTTAGCCATTGTCTTTGTGTTAGAGAAGTTTCAGCCTGACTTATTAGGTTCGAAGACGGTAATTTTTACGGATCACTCGGCTCTAAAATACCTCATGACCAAAAAGGAAGCAAAAGTCCGACTAATTCGGTGGATCCTTTTACTTTAAGAATTTGACTTAGAAATTCGGGACAAACGAGGTATAGAAAATGTGGTTGCTGATCATCTCTTACGAATTCCGAATGCACCAACCATCCAAGCTCCGATCAACGAGGATTTCCCAGACGAGCTTATCCTAGCCATTCTTATGGAACCCTGGTATGCGGACATTGTTAAGTACCTGGCCACGGGAAATTACCTGCTGACTGGACAAAGTAAGACCAATACCGCTTCTTTGCCCAAGTACGGTACTTCTTCTTGGAAGAACTGTATCTTTTTAAGTATTGTCCCGACCAAATTATTAGACGATGCATACTAGAGGAGGAACAGAGGAGTGTGCTCAGCTTTTGCCATGACCTTGCATGCGGAGGACACTTCGATCCCCACAAGACTGTAGAGAAGGTTTTACAAAGTGGGTTCTACTAGCCCACTTTGTTCAAAGACTGATATCATTTTTGCAAATCATGCGCAAATTGTCAGAAAATTGGGAAAATTTTAAGAAGTGACATGATGCCCCTGAACCCGATCCTTGAAGTTGAAATTTTTGATGTTTGGGGTATCGATTTCAGAGGGCCATTCCCCAATTCCTTTGACAACCAGTTCATTTTGGTTGCTGCAGATTATGTCTCTAAGTGGGTAGAAGTTGTGCCAACTAAGACGAATGACAACAAAGTGGTTGTCAAATTTCTCAAAGAGAACATCTTCTCCCGATTTGGCACCCCTAGAGCGATAATTCGTGATAATGGATCACATTTCTGCAACAGAGTTTTTGAAGCTCTGATGCGAAAATATTCCATCAATCACAAGTTATCGACTCTGTATCATCCCCAGACAAATGGGCAGGTCAAAGTCACCAACCGACAGATCAAGCTCATTCTGGAAAAGACTGTCGGACAAAACTGAAATGATTGGTCGGTTAAGCTCAATGATGCATTGTGGGCTTACCGCACTGCTTTTAAGACAGTTCTGGAGATGTCTCCTTATAGAATCGTGTTTGGAAAAGCCTGTCATCTGCCAGTAGAGTTAGAACACCGGGCCCTCTGGGCCATTAAGTAACTCAACTTTGATCTGACTAAGGCCGGTGAATTTAGGAGACTGCAGATTTCAGAATTAGAGGAGATATAGAATGAAGCCTATGAGAATGCCCGAATCACCAAGAGCAGGACTAAACTTTTCCATGACCAAATCATAATGCGGAAAAACTTTACACTGGGAGATAGGGTTCTGCTGTATAACTCTAGACTTCATATTTTCGCGGAGAAGCTGAAAACTCGTTGGTCGGGACCGTTCATTGTGCGCACTATTTTCCCACACGGTGCTATGCTTATTGCAGACCCTAAGAACAATACGAAATTCAAAGTGAATGGGCAAAGAATGAAGCCCTTCTTGACCACTGAGCCTATGACTCCGGATGATAGTGTGCTGACTCTTTTGCCCCGTCATACACCTAACCACAACAACTAAAAAAAAATTGTTTATATGCTTACCCCTTCTACATTCTTTTTGACATTTCTTTCGCCTATTCGTACTTGGCCGGTCCAAATCCACGAAGACGGTAACATCATTTCTTCACCCTATTTCTTGCATTCACTTTTCCATATACATTCATTGAGGACAATGCATTAGATAGGTGTGGGGGGTGCTAATACTTTTTCTTTCTTCTTTTTCTTTTTACCATAAAAAAAAGAAAATTATAGATTGAAAAGAAATTTCATACTCTTTATAAAAATGCCAAAAGATTATAGGAATTACGGGAACCTTATTAATGAATCTTTATTTTTGCCTAAATAAACAAGAAAGATTGGTTTGACTAAAAAGTTAGGAGAGATAAGGAAAATAACTCATACCTTTTATTTAGCCTTAGTAGAACATGCATAACTCACACACATGCTTGGGATTTAGAGACACAACCCTAAAAAAAAAAAGCTGCATAATTGTGCCTCAAGAAGCATGATTACTCACGTCAAAAAAAAATTCTATATACAATAATGTATAAATAAATCTTGATTTCGTGGCCTACTCCACTTGCATATTTGACCTGAAGGGTGTTTTTCCACTTGGTGCCCTAAGGCCATCTGGTTTGGGAGTCATCGGTTTGATATGTGTTACATAAGTGAAGTAGAAAGCCTAATGGAACCAAGAATAATAAGTAAATATTAATAAATTAAAAGATATTCAAAGTTGATTTGAAAAATCCCAAGCACATCACACTTACACATTATGCATATCTATCTAAAGCAAAATAAAAGAATGAGTTAGAAGTACAAGATTCTTTCTAAATTTAAGAAAAACCATAGTTTCTTCTTTTATGAAGGCTAAAATATAAGAGGACTTATGAGGGTTAAACCTAATTCTTACATCATTCGGTCATTTTTGCTTAGATGATTGAAAGTTCTTTTTCATGACAAATTTTTTTCTAACTAACTTTTTTTTTTACTTACTGGATTTTGTGGGTGAAATCTGCTGAAAACCCTCAGGAGACTACACTCCTCCTCTAGGGGAAACCTAAAGGTTTAAAGGCTTGTTGCACATACTCAGCGCAATCACATCACCTGCGAAAGTAGTATAATAATTTTCTTATTTTTTTTCCTCGAGACGAGCAAAAAGGTAAGTGTGGGGGTGTAATTAGTCTCTAATTTAGCATAATTTTCATCACATTTTCATATTTATTTCATATAAAATTCTGCTAATAAAACCTTGCTTGCTTGATCCTAGGTCCATGGTGTGCAAATGAAGAAGAAGAACTAAATCACCATTTAATTGGTGATTAAAAGCCTACCAAGTAGCCATTGACTTTAGAGTGAAGATTTTTTCAGCCCAGGGTATCAAATCACGAATTCAAGACATCCAGGAGTCAGACAACAGACTGGGCGACGCACTGCCCGAAGTTGGGCGCGCGCCGCCCTGCCTGGGCTGCGAAAACGCGGCCCTGGCTGCGTTTTTGCGGCCCTATGGGCACGCGCGCCGGGGCTTCGGGCCAGGGGTCACCCCCTGGGCCCCTTTCTCCTAAGGCCTATAAATACCCCCGTGGGGTCGAAGAAGAGCAGATCCAGAGTTAGAGCAAGTTGTGTAGTCTTGTTTTTAGTTTGTAGTTATTGTTGTTGTTCTTCTTCTAGTTTTATGTTTTAACCATTAGAGTGAAAGAGAGAGAGCGTGTAAGTGTTGTATTTGAAGGGTAACAAGCTAATACAAGTACTACTTCTCTTCCTTCTTTCCATTTACTTGTCTTTGCCATTTACTTTTATTTCCTTGTTGTAGTGTAACTTCCTTCTTCTTCACTTCTTTTCTTTTACTTTTTTGTAGTGTAACTTCCTTTCTTTAAGTTTTCTTTTCTTTTATTTTCTTGTAGTGTAACTCCCTCTCTCCACTTCTTTCCTTTGTTGTTTCTTTTACTTTTATGGCTAACTAACTTTTCATAAGCATGGCTAACTAGCTACTAACCTACTAATTTCTAACACTTGATTGAACCTACATGAGTCAATAGAGTCAAACAAGCCTTGTGCAAATGAGAGCTATGACATCTTAAGATGAGGGTTCTAACTCTAACTTACATTCAAGCATTTACTTTCTTATATTTCATTCTTAATGGGTTTTTTAATGATCTATGAGTTGTCTACTTTATTTGTTATTGTAAGTTAGAGATTTTTCCTTTTAACTTTTGCCGATATCATTAGTGTACTCACGTCTTCCCTTATTCTCGCCTTCTATTGGATCTTGATAAGGGAATGTCCGAGTTTTTGCCGTGTAAAGCAAAGTTATAGAAAGAACTTTCACTCGATTTCCACGTGAATAGTTCCTATGCATAAGGATTATGCTTGCCTATGATCCATCGTGAGGCTATATCTTTCAAAAGTTAGAAATTAGTGGGAGCACTTAGTAGAAAGTTAGCCATGCGTTTTTACAACTAAGAAAAAAAATCCACTTTTACAAACCACGAAAACATTTTCCAACAATTCTTAAAAACAACTTGTTTTCACTTTTTAATTCTTTATTTGAAAACAAGCATCAAGCTTTCATCGCTCTCCCTCCTTGTGGATACCACCCGTATAGCCACTTCGCTACTACGGAAGAATCGCAAAAGCAGTAACATCAACTCACACTTCCTTCTCTTATTTAGTGCTTGCTTTTTTCCGATCACTGGTCCCACCTGTCATCGAATAGTTATTGATCAATAAGGACTACTATGCTCGTGTTGAGCAGTACTAGCCAAACAACTGTTGTTCAATGAGAACTACTATGCTTATGTTGAGCAGAACATAGTTGTCAATCGAGAATTCCATCGTAGGGTATTTGATGCAAGGGTCATACATACTTGACCCAATGATTAGAAGTTTAATGTTAAAATGATAAACGGTAGTATTTCTTTAAGAATTTGCCGTTAATCAGCATCATAAGTATATCGCCTTCTGAATTTATCAGGCGAAATGCTCCATTTGAGTAGATTGACTCTACCACAAATGGTCCTTCCCATTTGAGTTAGAATTTTCCTTTTGTCTTATTTGTCATCACCATGGGTCTTTTGACGGCGAAGACGAGGTCGCCTTTCTTGAAAGTTTGCTCCATAACTTTCTTGTTGAAGGCTCTAAAAATTTGGGCTTGATAAAGCTCGATTTGCTGTTGAGCTTGTAAGCGTTTGTCTTCCAAAGCTTCAGCTCTTGGAGTCGCAGTCGATGCTTCTCCTCATCTGTCATCTCTGTTGGCTAAGCAATGCGTAGAGATGGGATCTGGACTTCTAGCAGGAGTACAACTTCACACCATACACCAAAGAAAATGGTGTAGCTTTCATCGGGCTTCTCACTATTGTGCGATAGGCCCATAAGCATTCACCTAATTTGTCATCCCAGTCGCGTTGACTTTTTGAGATGAACTTCTTAAGAAGCTTCCCAATGGCTTTGTTAAAAGTTTCTACAAAGTCGTTAGCGACTGAGTAGTATGTCGTTGAAGACACACTTTAGATTCTGAACTTGTTGCAGAATTTCTGAGACGCTTGGCTTGTGAACTGAGGCTCATTATCGTGGACGAACTATCGTGGCACACCAAAGTGGTAGATTACGTGTTATTTGATAAACTTGATCATGTTAGTTGTCGTCACCTCCTTTAAAGGGATAGCCTCTGCCCATTTAGAGAAGTAATCAGTTATATAAACTGATGCCCTTTGCATGAAGGTGGGCTAATAGGACCAATCACGTCCATTCTCCACATCTCAAATGGCCAGGAAGAAGTCGTAGGATGAAGATGTCCTGGTGCCTGATGAACGAAGTCACCATGGATCTAATAGAAGTGACATCGCTTAGCATAAGCGATGGCGCCAGGGATCATCTTTGGCCGATAATACCCAAGTCTTCGGAGTTAATCTCTAAGCTTTGGACCAGGTTGGTGAGCTCCACACATACCATCAATAGCTTCTTTGCCCCTCTTGTGCCCCTTTATATGACAGGCAGTGAAGGAGGATTCCATCATGCGATCGGCGACGCAGTGTTCGTGTGATCGCATTATAATAGAATCGAGGGCCTTCCTTCTAATGGCGGTCGCTTCTTAGGGGTCATCGGGTAGTATCCACAAGGTATAGTCAATGTATGAGAATCGCCAATCCTTGAGCCTCGGACCTACTAAAGTCTCTAGAGCTTTTTTGACTTGAAGGTCTCCTGTTGGTGTTTGATTGTCTTCAAGGGCGAAGCTTGGATAGTACAATTCGTGGCTGTAGACGAGTACTTTCTCTATCACTCCAGTCGGAAGGGCAAGGAAGCGGCAGGGACGCCAGTGCATCTGTATGCGCATTTTGTTGGCGAGGTATATGTAGAAGTTTTTGAATTTTTGCCATGTAGATGGTTTCATTATGATGCAACATTAAGTCTTCATGTCGGACTTCGTACTCCTCGTGAGCCTGATTGACGATGAGCTTTGAATCACCATACGCATCAAGATTTTTAATGCCAATCTCATCGGCGATTTGCATCCCGATCAAGGAGCATTGTATTCTGCCACATTGTTGGAACACGGCTCAGTTAATGAGAATGCACGAAAGATTACGTAGTTCTATAGGGAGACAAGTACCACCCCCACTCCTGCTACAATATTTTCTCGAGGACCCATTCTTGATGCGCTATAGAAGAAGAGTTGCCATACCTGTGCTTCGAAAGACATCCGGGTCATGCAGATTTTAGCGATCTCATCTGAGAGATCTTCATAAAGTTTGGTCATTCTTGGACTGGATGTTCAGCCAAGAAATCTGCCACTGCCTGTTCTTTCACAACTTTTTATGATAAGAACTGCATCTCATATTGAGAAAGCAATATGGCCCATTTCTCCAATCGACCATTCAGCGATGATGGCTTCGTCATCAGCAATCTTAAGGATTGACTTTTGATATGACGTGTATGGTTTGGCCCACCAGGTAGTGTCACATTTTCTGGATAGCGAACACCAAAGTGAGGCATTCTTTTTGATCGAGTTGTATCGATGTTCAACTCCCATCACAGTTCTACAAAGGTAATAAATTGCTTGCTCTTGCCCCTTATTATTATTCTACGCTAGTAAGGCACCTAGAGAATGATCCATAGCTTGAATGTATATCAGGAAAGATTTTTTCTGACACCGGAGCTGTAAGGATAGGTGGATGTGTGAGGTACTGCTTGATTTCTCGAACACTTGTTGGCAAGCATCGTCCTAGACGAATGAGATACCCTTTTTCATCAATCTAGTGAAGGGCTGGCATCGCTTGAGAGATTTGAGATAAAGCTCAAGATGTACGCTAATCGCCCTTGAAATCCTCTAAGCCCTCTAAGGTTCCTTGGAGGTTGCATCTCCTAGATGGCGCGGACTTTTTCTGAGTTGAGGTGAATTTTTTTGGTTGTCACGACAAACCTAAGGAATTTATCGCTGGCCATCCCCAGGAAGAATTTGGCGGGATTCACCTTCAATTGATGCGCCCACATGATATCGAATACTATCTTCAGATCGGCTATGTCATCACCTTTGGCATGACTTTTCACTGCAATATGGTCTGCGTAGCATTCCACTGTTTTTTGCATTTTGCTCATAAAAGATTGCATTCATAGCTCTCTGATATGTTGTCCCGGATTCTTCAATTCGAAGGGCATCACAGTATAGCAATACACCTCAAGTGGTGTTCTGAAGGGTGTATGCTTTTCATCGTCATGGTACATCTTAATTTTGTTGTATCCAGAGAATCTATCCATGAAAGACATTCGTTCAAACCCACACGTGTTGTCAATCATGACATCCGTGATTGGAAAGAAAACTTATCCTTAGGAAAGGCTTCATTTAGATTGTGGAAATTAATTAAATCCAGATCTTTCTGTTCTTCTTCGTGATGGGGATGATATTAGCTACCCAGTCAGGGTGTTGTTCTTCCCTGATGAAATGGAGTTTATAAGCTTCGTGACTTCTGAATGAATAGCTTCCATTATCTCTAGGTGAAACCGTCATTGTTATTGCTTGACAAGCTTTGCATTTGAATTGATGTTAAGGCGATGCAAAACAACCTGAGGATTAAGCCCAGGCATATCCTTGTAGTTCCAAGCGAAGACATCTGCATACTCTCGCGTGAGACGTATAAGGTCTTCTTTCTCGGGATGTGTAAGCTTTCGCTTATGAATATGGGCTTAGAATTAGCCTCATCCCTTAGATTAATCTGGGTTACCTTATCCTCTGTGGGTGGTTCACGTTGTTCAAAGCGAATATTCCAGAGAGTGTTTAGGTGTCTGATCCAAGAATCTGCATCTAACTGGATTATTTCTTTGTCTCCATCTTTCAGGCAGCTTGTTGAAACCAGGTTTAACGAAAGGTCTTTGGAAATGTCGCCAACACTGACATCTGACTCCCACGATGACATGCCTGACGAGTGGTCATTGTTCGGACACATATATTGCATATTTGTTATTACATTCCTACAGCCATTCTGTAATAAATTATGCAATTATACTGTCTTAATACCTAATTTGTACAGGATATGATGGGAGAAGATAAATCACAAATCCAAGCCAATTAAATCAGATTCTTGGGAGGATTTAAACCACACTTGAAGACTGAGCATATCTGAGAGGATAAACCCAAATCTAATTCAGTTAAAATCAGATTTTTGAAGATCCAGTTGGTTAGCTTGGAGAATCAACGAGGATAAACGAGCATAAAGACAAATCCAGAAGTCCAAAGGTAACCTTATCAATATACAAAGGATATCTAAATATTGGGACATATATTGAAAAGATTTAGAGAGATAAGACAAAATTCAACTGAAGATCAAGAGATAAACAAATATTCACTTTCAACATTATCTCCAACATTATCAAAAGATTTTTTCTGTTGGCAAGCGATTTTGTCTATATCTCAAACCTGCAAATTCAGAGGCAAAAGGGACGATCAAGTAGAGAATAGAATAGATCCGGTATAGATTTAACTTAGATTTTTCTTTCTCTTTTAAATGTAATTTTTATTTTTTTATGTAACTGAGATTAGAGAATAGTTTCGTGGGAGAACAAGCGTAATGCTTATACTAAGAGTGACACCGGTGTAAGTATTCTTCTTTTCTTTCATTGTAATTTAATTCAATCAAAGTTTTTTCTACTCTTATTTTTGTTGCTTCTTTCTTCTGTGTTTATGAATCCAAATGACTCCAATACCTTTGAAGTTGCCTCAGCCTTGCTGGCCTATGGAGATGAACAATCATTTTTATGGTAGTATAGCTTGTACCTTCATTTCGTAGTGTAGATTTGGAATGGGGAAGATCTCATCTGTCAGCTCGCCTTCAAGTAAAGGTACATCGTTGAGAAGGATTCCATGTAAGTCATTAATCAGAAGAGGTAGGTGAGTTGTTTAATTTTTTTTTTTTAATTCTTAGTTTAGATCATCATCAACTCTCAACTCTATTCACTTTTTACTTTCTTTGTATAATTCCATTTTCTATTTTCCATTTTCCATTTTCTCCATTTACTCCAACCTACCACTTTCACAATTAACATAACTTATTTTTTCTTTTCTTTAATAGGAGAAGAACTTACAAAAAGCTTCCATCGCTTGTCCCTCCTTTTGGATCACGACCCGCATAGTGATCGACAAAAAGCAAGCACTAAAATAAGAGAAGGGAGTGTGGTTGATGTTACTGCTTTTGCGATTCTTCCGTAGTAGCGAAGTGGCTATACGGGTCGTATCCACAATGAGGGAAAGCGATGAAAGCTTGATGCGGCTTCAAAGTTCAAGAAGAAAGAAAGTTCTTTATTTTCAAATAAAGAATTGAAAAGTGAAAACAAGTTGTTTGAAGAATTATTGGAAAATGTTTTAGTGGTTTGTAAAAGTGGGTTTTTCTTAATGGTAAAGGTACATGGCTAACTTTCTACTAAGTGCTCCCACTAATCCCTAACTTCTTGAAGATGTAGCCTCACGATGAATCATAGGCAAGCATAACCCTTATGCATTGGAACTATTCACATGGAAATCGAGTGAAAGTTCTTCCTATAACATTGCTTTACACGGCAAAAATTCGGACATTCCCATATCAAGATCTATTAGAAGGCGAGAATACGGGAAGACACGAGTGCACTAATGGTATCGGCAAAGTTAAAAGGAAAGTCTCTAACTTACAACAATAAGCAAAGTACAAAACCCATAGATCATCAAAAAACCATTTAAGTAAAATATAAGAAGGTAAATACTTGTAAGTAGGTTAGAGTTAGAACCCTCGTCTTAAGATGTCGTAGCTCTCGTTTGCACAAGGCTTGTTTGACACTATTGACTCATGCGGGTTATCAATCAAGTGTTAGAAATTAGTGGGTTAGTAGTTAGTTAGCCAAGCTATGGAAAAGTTAGTTAGACATGGTAAGAAAGAAGCAACAAAAAGAAAAGAAGTAGAGAGAAGGTAAGTTTACACTACAAAGGAGAGAAGTAAAGAGTAAAAAGAGTTACATTATGACAATGAATTCAAAGCAAATGAAAGCACAAGTAAATTGAAAGAAGGAAGAGAAGTAGTACTTGTATTAGCTTGTCACCCTTCAAATACAACACTCTACACACTCTCTCTCTTTCACTCTAATGGCTAAAACTAAAACTAGAAGAGAAGAACAACAACAATTATAAACTAAAAATAAAACTACACAACTTGCTCTAACTCTGGATCTCTCCAAACTGAAGACCCCAGGGGGTATTTATAGGCACCAGGGCAAAGGGGGCTATGTGAACAGCACGTGGCCCAAAACGCAAGCGCGCGCGCGCCCAGTTTTGGGCGGTGCGTCACCCAGTCTGGCTTCTATCCACCTGACCTCCTGGATTTGTGATTTGATGCCCTGGCCTGACAAAATCTTCACCCTAAAGTCAATGTCTACTTGGTAGGCTTTTAATCACCAATTAAATGGTGATTTAGGTCTTCTTCTTCATTTGCACACCATGGACCTAGAATCAAGCAAGCAAGGTTTTATTAGCAAAATTTTACATGAAATAAATATGAGAATGTGATGAAAATTATGCAAGTTTAGAGACTAATCACACCCCCACACTTATCTTTTTGCTCGTCCCGAGCAAAACAAAAATGAGAACATTATTACACCACTTTCGCAGGTGACGCGATTGCACTGAGCATGTGCAACAAGCCGTTAAACCTCTAGGTTTTTCCTAGAGGAGTGTTGTCTCCTGAGGGTTTTCAACGGATTGCACCCACAAAATCCATTAAGTAAAGAAAATTTTTTTCATGAAAAAGATCTTTCAATCATCTAAGTAAAAATGACCGAATTATGTAAGAATTAGGTTTAACCCTCATAAGTCCTCTTATACTTTAACCTTCATAAAAGAAGAAACTATGGTTTTTCTTTAAATTTAGAAAGGATCTTGTACTTTTAACTCATTCTTTTATTTTGCTTTAGATAGATATGCATACTGTGTAAGTGTGATGTGCTTGGGATTTTTCAACTCAACTTTGAATATCTTTTAATTTTATTAATATTTACTTATTATTCTTGGTTCCATTAGGCTTTCTACTTCACTTATGTAACACATATCAAACCGATGACTCCCAAACCAGATGGTCTTAGGGCACCAGGTGGAAAAATACCCTTCAGGTCAAATATGCAAGTGGAGTAGGCCACGAAATCAAGATTTATTTATATATTAATTTTTTTGGCATGAGTAATCATGCTTCTTGAGGCACAATTATCCATTTTTTTATTTTTTTTTATTTTTCAAAGTTGTGTCTCTAAATCCCAAGCATGTGTGTGTGAATTATGCATATTCTACTAAGGTTAAATAAAATGTATGAGTTATTTTCCTTATCCCTCCTATCTTTTTAGTCAAACCATTCTTTCTTGTTTACTTAGGCAAGAATAAAGATTCCTTAATAAGGTTCCCGTAATTCCTACAATCTTTTGGTATGTTTACAAAGAGTATGAAATTTCTTTTCAATCCAGATTTTTTTTTTGAAAGAAGAAAAAATAATAAAAAGAAAAAGAAAGAAAAGTGTTAGCACCCCCCCACACCTATCTAATGCATTGTCCTCAATGAAGGTGATGTAAATGCAGATGCAGTAGATAGGGGGAAGAAAATGATGTCACCGTTTTCGGGGACTCGGGCCGACCAAGTGCGAATAGGCTAAAAAAAAAAATGTAGAAGGGGTAAGCATATAAACAAGTTTTTTTTTATTTGTTTATTTATTTGTTGTGGTTAGGTGTATGACGGGGAAAAAAGAGTCAGCTCACTATCATCCGGAGTCATAGGCTCAGTGGTCAAGAAGGGCTTCAGTTTTTGCCCATTCACTTTGAATTCCGTGTTGTTCTTAGGGTCTGCAATAAGCACAGCACCGTATGGGAAAACAGTGGGCACAATGAACGGTCCTGACCAATGAGTTTTCAGCTTCCCCGCGAAAATATGAAGCCTAGAGTTATACAACAGAACCCTATCTCCCGGTGCAAAATTTTTCCGGGTTATGATTTGGTCATGAAAAAGTTTAGTCCTGCTCTTGGTGATTCGGGCATTCTCATTGGCTTCATTTCGTATCTCTAATTCTGAAATTTGTAGTTTCCTAAGTTCACCGGCCTTGGTCAGATCAAAGTTGAGTTGCTTAATTGCCCAGAGGGCCCAGTGTTCTAACTCTACTGGCAGATGACAGGCTTTTCCAAACACGATTCTATAAGGAGACATCCCTAGAACTATCTTAAAAGCAGTGCGGTAAGCCCACAATGCATCATTGAGCTTAACCGACCAATCCTTTCGGTTTTGTCTGACAGTCTTTTCCAAAATGAGCTTGATCTGTCGGTTGGTGACTTCGACCTGCCTATTTGTCTGGGGATGATACGGAGTCGATAACTTGTGATTGATGGAATATTTTTGCATCAGAGCTTCAAAAACTCTGTTCCAGAAATGTGATCCATTATCACTAATTATCGCTCGAGGGGTGCCAAATCGGGAGAAGATGTTTTCTTTGAGAAATTTGACAACCACTTTGTTGTCATTCGTCTTAGTTGGCACAGCTTCTACCCACTTAGAGACATAATCTACAGCTACCAAAATGAACTAGTTGCCGAAGGAATTGGGGAATGGCCCCATGAAATCGATACCCATACATCAAAAATTTCAACTTCAAGGATCGGATTCAGGGGCATCATGTCTCTTCTTAAAATTTTTCCAATTTTCTGACAATTTACGCATGACTTGCAAAAATGATATGAGTCTTTGAACAAAGTGGACCAGTAGAACCCACTTTGTAGAACCTTTTCTGCAGTCTTGCGGGGACCGAAGTGTCCTCCGCATGCAAGGTCATGGCAAAAGCTGAGCACACTCCTCTGTTCCTCCTCGGGTATGCATCGTCTAATTATTTGGTCGAGACAATACTTAAAAAGATACGGTTCTTCCCAGAAGAAGTACCGTACTTGGGCAAAGAAGAGGTATTTGTCTTGCTTTGTCCAGTCAGCGGGTAATTGTCCCGTGGCCAGGTAATTAACGATGCCAGCATACCCGGGTTCCTTAAGAAGGGCTAGGATGTGCTCATCTGGGAAATCCTCGTTGATTGGATCTGGATGGTTGGTGCATTCGGAATTCGTGAGAGATGATCAGTGACCACATTTTCTATACCTCGTTTATCCCGGATTTCTAAATCAAATTCTTGAAGCAAAAGGATCCACCGAATCAATCAGGCTTTTGCTTCCTTCTTGGTCATGAGGTATTTCAGAGCCGAGTGATCCATAAAAATCACCATCTTCAAACCTAACAAGTAGGGTCGGAACTTTTCTAACGCAAAGACAACGGCCAAGAATTCCTTCTCAGTCATTGTATAGTTCTGTTGGGCGTCATTTAAAGTCCTACTCGAGTAATAAATCACGTGCTGCCTATTGTCTATGCACTATCCTAGAACAGCGCCAATAGCAAAAATCAGATGCATCACACATGATTTCAAATGGCTGGGTCCAATTAGGAGCAGAAATGATAGGCTCAGAGATAAGTTCTTTCTTAAGCTTCCCCCATGATTTAAAACACTCATCGTTGAAATCAAAGGGCACGTCCTTAGCGAGCAGGTTGGTTAAGGGCCTAGCGATTTTGCTAAAATCCTTAATGAACCATCGGTAGAACCCAGCATGCCCTAAAAAGGATCTAATATCCTTGATGCTTTTGGGTGGTGGAAGTTTAGCAATGACTTCTACCTTAGCCTTATCCACTTCTATGCCTCTCCTCGAAATCTCATGGCCCAAGACAATCCCCTGTCTTACCATGAAGTGACATTTTTCCCAGTTTAGAGTTAGGTTCTTCTCAATGTATCTTCGTAGCACTAACTCTAGGTGATGAAGACACTGATCAAATGAATCTCCGTAGATGGAGAAGTCATCCATGAAAATCTCAAGAAAACGTTCCACCATGTCAGAGAACAAACTAAGCATGCACCGTTGGAACGTTACGAGAGCATTGCACAATCCAAAAGGCATGCGCCGATAAGCAAAGGTTCCGAACGGGCAGGTGAACGTCGTCTTTTCCTGGTCTTCTGCAGCAATGGGGATTTGATTGTATCCCGAGTACCCATCTATAAAGCAGTAGTACTCATGTCCAGCCAAACGCTCAAGCATTTGGTCGATGAAGGGTAGCGGGAAGTGGTCTTTACGGGCAGCTGCATTCAACTTCCTGTAGTCGATACAAACACGAACCTTCACAGGCAGTTTTGTTTGTACCAACTCTTTTTCCTCATTTTCTACCACCGTAAAGCCAGCCTTCTTTGGGACCGCATGAACAGGGCTAACCCATTGACTATTAGAAATGGGATAAATTATCCCATTATCTAATAGTTTCAGAATTTTAGCCTTAACTGCCTCTTGCATGAGAGGGTTAAGCCTGCGTTGTGGGTCCTGAAAGCACACCTAGAGGGGGGGTGAATAGGTGTATGTGCTAATCTAGGAACAATGCGCTAAATGCGGAAGCTAATGCAAATTTTGCAATCACACTTAGTACAATCAACAAGTGTAGTCGAATTCCCCGTGAAGGGCTCTGGACTAACTCCTCTTGATTCCCCTTGAATGGGTTGAGGTGCTATGTGAAGCTCTTGTTGATTAAGTACAAGTGAGGCACACACAAACAACTAAGCATATAAGATAGTGCAATATAAATGATGCAAGGTACAACACAAGCAAATAAGATATGTATGATATGAATGATGCTTTGCACAAATAAAAGAGAGTGAGAGGGTTGAGAGACCATGGATCAAACGCAAAGGCCAAGATATGTTCCGAGGTTCGAGCCCCTAGCTCTACATCCCCGCCTACACCACCGTGTAGGATTTCCAATCCACTATCTCCCACCGAGGGAACCTCTACCGAAGAGGATTTGTTACAACTCTAGGAGTACCAAACTCCTCTCTCAAACAACCACCTCACAACCGACGGGTAGGCCCGTAGCCAATACAACCACAACACCTCTACCGAAGAGGGTTACAAACACCAACTCCACCTCTCACCAGAGGGAGCAAACAACAACCAACTCCACTCTCACTAGAGGGAGCAAACCACAATCTTCAACCTCTACCGAAGAAGGAGCAACCCAATCAAAGCAAGGGTTTTACAACAAGTGGTTACAAAGACCACAAACTCTCTTTCTTTTTCCACAAAACAAGATCCTAATAGATTAGGATAGGTGATAGCTCAAGTGTGGAAAAACTAGGTGTTTGGAAAATAAAAACTCAAAGAAAAATACTTGGGAAAAACTCTTGTAAATGATAGAATTGAAGAACAAAGCAAATCTCCCAAATTTCTATTTTCTTTGATTTTCCCAAACCCTAAAACACCAAACCAAATTTGGAAGTTTAAAGCCCAAAAACACTTTGAAAACTTGTTTTAAACTCTGGGAAACAGGGAATTTTTCTCTTGTAAAAACCTTAGCCAAAATCCTAAATGAATGGGTTTATATAGGCCAAACAGAAAACTAGCCGTTAGGCTGATGTGGCAGCCTGACAGGCTACCGGTCGACTGGCCCGGTCGACCGCCAACGGTCAGAAATGTGACCATTGGGCAAACACGGTCGACCGGCACGGTCGACCCAAACAAACAGAGAGCACTGCTCTCAGACCCGGTCGACCCTGACGGTCGACCGTCCCAGTGTCTGCCAAACGTGCACAATCTGTGCACGTCGGTCGACCGGCCCGGTCGACCGACTTCATCCCAAGTCGACTATATCAGTTGACTAGTCGACTGGTTGAAGCCTGGAACAGAAAACTGGGTCAGAGAAACAGTTTAAAAATATTTTGAAAAAATCTTTTAAGTCTTCTAAAAATCCACAAAACTTGTTTTAACATTTTATATTGAAACACAAACTTGTGATAAAAATTTCAAGACATATATCAATCATATCAATTCATTTTTGAGTCTTGCAAATTTTATCAAAAACAAAACTTGTATTTTATCAAACTTAGATTTTTCCAAAGCATGAATAGGATAGTCAAAATAAGTTTGTCTAGAAAGTATAAAGCATGTATGTATATTGAACACATCTAATATACATAAAACCATTTAAACTTATTTTGATCAAACTATTCATGAAAACCAAATCCAAAACATAAAACTTGTGTGTGTTGTGCACTTGAGCATATCAACTATACTAAGCTTTACAAATGGATCTAAAACACACTCTAAACTATGGATACCTAAGTCTTCTTGACGATCTTCATCTTCAAGGCGACTCAGTCCAAACGTGATCCACCGAGTGCAAAGGTATGATCTTTATGCTTTGGCACCGGAATCACCATGAAAAGCTTCTAAACTCCTTGTTGAAACTAATCACTAACTAATATCTTGGTTAATGATCTGAAACTTAAACAACACAAGATTATTAGTAAACATAACTACATGAGTTAATCATCATCAAAACTAGGGTGGAAGGCCTTTGGGCCAACAATCTCCCCCTTTTTGATGATGACAAAACTCATGGAGTTATATATGCATGGATTAAAGTTAAGCTTCAAAGAAGCTCCCCCTACCTCATACAACATAAACAAAAAAATAAACATAAATATGCATGAATGACAATGCATAATGCATAAACAAGATGCTCTAGATACCAAATGAAATATCAAAAAAAACATGTTCTAGAGATCAATTAACATTAAACTATATTAAACTTAATATATGCAAAACATAAATATGCATATATAAAACTCAAAATCTTTCCCCCTTTTTGTCAATCAAAAAAATAAAAAAATATTTTCCCCTTTATGTCTAAAACAAAAACAAGGTCAATAAGGGGTGACTATCAATTTGGATATCACTTGAAAATATGTCAATGAAGCATCTTGATACCAATTGAAAATAAATAAAGATCAATAAATGTTATATGCTATATACATTCATGAAGAGGAAGACGCTAAGTTAGCTTCCCTACACATATGCATTACATGAAAGAGGGATGTTAAGCCCTAATTCACATAACACACATTATGTAATGCATAAGAGGAGATGTGAAGCTCCCCCTACACACGTGTACCACATAAAGAAGAGATGTTAAGCTCCTCAATACAAGATACACTCAACATGAATCTATATGTAGAAGAGATGTTAAGCTCTCCTTGCATATAGTCAATATAAATCAAATCTTTTGTATTTTACTTTAAACAAAATTTTTAGATACCAATTTAAAACACAAGACATCTTGATATCAAAGATAGTATTTTTTTAAGTCATAAACAATTGAAATGACTATTTTCTATCATAAAGCAAGGGAGTGAAAAACTAAATACCAATTGAAATATGAAAATCGAATTTTCTCCCCCTTTATGAAATCAACAAAAACTATGCGTAGGCTTAAAATAAGATACCAATTAAAAACTAAATCAATTGAAATGAAGTTGAAGCTCAAGCTCTAGCATAAACAAAATTTGTGCTCAAGATATAGAAAATATAATAGCACAAATAAAACAAGTATATGTGTATGAAATAGAATGAGTACCAATCACCAATAGATGATACCAATTGAAAATATACATACACAATAAACATATGAGTATACAAAAAGATCAAAATGATACCAATTGAAAGAGTTCAATGATACCAATTGCCATAACAACAATAACATGTGTATACCTCATATCAAAATGAAGAATACGAACTAGTTAAAATGGAAATTTTTGTTAACTAGTACGAAATCCTTCAAGTAAGGAATAAACTAAAAATAATTTTCATAAACATGAAATCCACATGATAATCAACACTCTAATTCAATAAGCATAAATATGACTCATGAAAACAAAACATGAGCAAATATAAATATGAGTGTATAAATAAAATGTGTAGATCATAATCATGAAAATATACATTAAGCTTAATATTCCTTGAAACAAGAAAAACATGAAAACATATAAATCATCTAAACTATTAATCTTCAAGGTAATGTATGTCCTATACAAACTAAGGTACATACATATCCAAACACATAATGAGTCCACAAAGATATATGCATTAAGGCACGTGGCTCAAAAGGATGTATATGTATAATAATAGTTTGGATAAGATAGACATATACATGAAGTTAAACATAAAACACATGAATAACTAATTTCATTTAAAACATTTTTCATTTCAAGGTATATGTATGAATTGTCAAACATGAAGTATACATACATATCCCTAAACACAATTGAGTCCATATATAGATTTGCATGAAAGGCAAATGACTCAAGGGTATACATGTATATCTTAAAGTTTGGCAATACAAACATATACATGAAATGTAAAACACATAATCATAAAACAAATCCAAAAATAGGAATACAAGTTTAAAATGTATGAATCATCAAAACTAGACATACTAGCACATCTAATAGGTTCAAATAAGCATTCAAGCTCTAACATATATAGATTTATTCGTGGCCCACTATATGCACAAGTATATAACTAGTCTAATGAACACTAACATCTAAACATATATTCAAAACATGAAGCATAAAAACAAGATAAAAATCAACATGAGAAGCAAAAACATGATTATTATGAATGTCCACATGTTATTAGAAGTATGATATACGCAATATCAACCAAATAGTGAGAACACAAAGAATTTATCAATCTTAAACATGGGTGTCTCAAATAACTAAACATGTATATCACTAATCTAATAAACATGGCATTTTCATACTAATCACTAAACAATGAAACATGCTAAAAACATATGATATGAAAAGCATGTAAACAATAATAATAAGGAGTTAGAGACCGTTACCAAAACCTATGAGGCAACTCCCTTGTCTCCAAAACATGGTGGTCCTCTCCACCAAATCTTCCCTTGAAAGTGATGCATCCAATTGATTTCCTTTAAGTACGGAACGCATCCACTCCAAAGTGCCATCACTCTTACGTCATGTGAGAGCCTACACTACATCAAAAACACGAGGGTGGTCTTTGGTACCCATACTCTTTTGGGTCCATGGGGGTTAGTACCTTCTCTAACCCAAACAAAATTCTTTGCTAAATTATCAACATGTATTCTATCATAACAAAATTTAGCAAGTGGCCTTTACGTCCACAATGTATACAAGTGTACACATGAGCATACATGTGAGGAGTGTGTCCGTGAGGAGCATGTGTTTGCCGTGTAGGGTGTGCATGAATAGATGGAACTTGTTTCTTTCGAAACAAAGTTTCCAAACGTGTGTGACCCACTACACATTGGCTCAAAGTAGAGCCCAAACAATCAACACTCTTCTTAAGAAAAGATATATCATTGTTAATCAAAGAAGAGGTGTGCATGCAATAGGTGAAGTGTGTGATACTACCCTAGCATGGCAAACATGTGCATCAATCTTATTTTGTAAAATAACATTTTTCTTTAAAAACACCATCCAAATCATTTGAAATAGAAATTATTTTATTTTTCAAAGTGATAAGGAGCGGAACTAGCACTCAAAGTGTGTTTTATGTAAAATCGATGAAAAGCTGGGATGTGCTAATGTACCCTCGATACGTCCATTATAGCATTGGCTTAACGGGTCGAATCTACAGGGAAGGGAGGCGATAGAAGCATTAACAGTCTCTATCCACGTCAGTTGTTAACAATTCTTCTTTGTTGAAAGAATGAAAAAGAATGAAAAAGAAAAGAAAATGAAATCCAGAATGTGGTAGGTGAGGAGAGCGATGAAAATGGCGAAGGAAAACAAAAGTGAAGTGCTTTGGAAATCAAATAGAAAAAGGAGATGGAACAAGGTGAACTAAGAAGGAAGGTAAAAACACCGATAGAAAAATGAGAATAGAGTTTGGAAAACGATTTCTAAATCAAGCTAAAAGAAAACTCATGGCTACTAACTACTAAATGCTCCACTAAACATGCTAACCTCTTCGAGATAGTTGCCTCACATTTTGATCCTTGGCCATCACAATCCTTGGCTCCAAGAGACGGTACAAAGCATGGCTCATGGATGGTTCATCACATTCAAAACATTGCATCAAAAATAAGCTAATACAAGCATCACTCATTACACTACTAGTATGAAATAAAAGAGCATGAAATAAAAGAGAGTTAGCTTGGTTAGCAAGTTAGCAAGTTAGCAAGTTAGATGTTAGAACCCATCATCTTTGGCCATCAATGGCTCTTGCAAGAACAAGGCCTTGTAGAGGCAGCCCGATTCATGTGGATTATCAAGTAAGTGGTTAGATGGTTAGTGGTTAGTAGTTAGATTGCTATGAGAAGAAAAACTAGCAAGAAATCATGTAGAAGATGAAGAGATTACATTGAAGAGAAAGGAGGCATCTTTACATAGATTGTCACTCTCTATTACATCAATCCCTTGCTTTCTCTCCCTAGAAATCACTCAGCCCTACTACAATGATCTAAAAGAAATGAAATACAAGAAATGGAGAACACTCACCTACACTACTCCTAAAATCTGCACCTACTCCTAAAAATGAAGACTGCCCTCGGTTTGGCCATTGCATGGGTTTATAGGCCTCAGAAGCATCCAGAAGACGAGACGGGGCCACGCGTCGAAAATCGACGCGTAGCTCCACTACTTGGCCGCGGATCCGCAAGGATTGCCGCGGATCCGCGGCAATACCAGGGACTTAGGTCCCTGATTTTGGTCCGTGGCTCCGTCTGGCTTCGAGAATGTTCAGGGTATATCCCGTTTCTGGTACTTTCGCCTGTATATTCGTTTGACAGCGCAGGAGGCTAGATTCGATGTATCTTCTAGATAATCCATTGCTTGGTCTCCAAGTAATGCGGGATTAATTACCATAAATTGGGAAGAATTAGGCTCTTATTCCATCTTTACCCTTGGACTTTGGATCTACCTGCAATAACGACCAAAACACAGTTTAGATCGACAATTTATTCATAAAGCGGTGAGAGAATGCGATATAATAATGCAGAATTGTAGACTAATCACACCCCCACACTTATTCTTTTGCTCGTCCCGAGCAAAACAAAAAAAGAAAAATTATACTACAAATGTATTACACCATTTTCGCAGTGACGCGATTGCACTGAACATGTGCAACAAGCCGTTAAACCTCCAGGTTACCCTAGAGGAGGAGTGTTGTCTCCTGAGGGTTTTCAGGGATTGCACCCACAAAATCCATAAAGAAAGAAGACAAATGTTAGTATTTTGAAAATACATTTGAAAGAGAGACATGTTTTTGAACTATTTTTGCAAAAATATAAGTGATCTAAGGTCATAAGTCCACCACAAATCAATCTTCCTTAAACTTAGTCTCTATGCAAGATCTTGTCTTCAATTAAGGTAAAAATTCAAAATTGGATTGAATATTTTATCTTTCATAAAACCTAGATAATATGCACATTGTGATAGTGAAGATTTCTGGGATTTCAACTCTAACCATCAAGCCATTTATTTATATATTTATTTTCTTTTTCTTTTTCTTCTTTTTTTTTCCTTCTTCCCTTAGTTTTCTTAGGCTTTCTAGTTCACCCATGTAGCGAGCTATAACCGATGACTCCCAAACCAGACGGTCCTAGAGCACCAGATGAGAAAACATCCCTCGGGTTAAAGGACTCGAGTAAACAAGGCCACAAAACTAAGGGGGATTATTTGATTCTTTTGACCACCGTTAGGCGTGAATAATCATGCTTCTTGTGGCATAGTTATCCAGCTTAATAAGTGATGTTTTTTTTCTTTTTTATTTACTTTATGGCATTTTAGGTCTTTGTTTCCATCCCAAAAATTGTGTAAGTGCGATGTGCATACTATCTAAGGCAGAAAATTCAAGATAAATTATCTCCCCAATCTTTTATACTTAACTTATAATTTAAACAAGATCCATTATTTCAACTAGGTTTAAGATGTCACAATAAGGCTTCCTTAATTTCTAAGATCATCTTAATTTTCTTAAAAATAGATCAAAACTTTGTCTCTTATTTCAAAAAGTTTTTAAAGAAAGAGAAAATTCCTATACAAAAGGGAAGATTTGAAAAGTATCCTAAAAGAAGTGTAAAAGAAAGAAAATCTAAAAACTCTAGGTTAGTAAACCTCCCCCACACTTATCTCATGCATTGTCCTCAATGCATCGTGATATAGTATGCATGAAACAAATAGAGAGGGAAGGAAATTACCTCAAGGTGGTGGTTCGGTGGCGGTCTGATTGGTCCACAAAAGGCGGCCCAATCTTTCTTGCGTGGAGTCCTGAGGAACCCACCAGAAATCTCCATGATACAACTGATTGGGAAAGAGTAATGTAGAGTTCTTGCACAATTATTCAGTTAAGGAGAAGAGGTTTAGAGTAACCTTGATGTTTGTTTACTCCTCAATTGTATTTAAAGATCAAAAACTCTTTCTAATCTCCGATATAGTATGGCTATACCGGGTCGATCTTCGGGAGAGCTAGCGATGAAAGCGTTACGGTTTTTCAAAGTGAAGCAAAAAGACGAAGAAACTTCTATGTAATTACACAAGTGCAAGAAGAAAGAAATGGTGGATGTGTGCAATGTAAAAAGAAACCAAAAAGAACTTGAGTGAAGTGGAAGTGTGTTGTAAAGACAAAGAAACTAGTAAAGAGGTGTTGGAAAAACTTTAGATGATACGGTACATGGCTAGCTAACTTTACCTTATTGCTAACTTGCTATACTCAATGGTGATGCTTTGTTGCCTCGTATTGACTCATTGGCAATTAAGATGTAACTTGCTTGTTTGTTCAAGTTCTTACCTTCTTGAAGATGAGTGTTCTCTTGTTCTAGCTTGAAGCCTCACAATGAGTCATTGGCTCTCTTAGATAGATGTTCAATTGATGAAATCTAGAAGTGACACTCAAAGATGCTAAGAGAAGATACAACGTTCATTCAAACATTCAAGACATAACAACAACTAGTAGCTTGAAGTAGGGAAGTTGTTCTTATAAGTAGCATATGTAGGTGAACCATCTTCATGTTCCATCAAAGGCTCTTGTTCTAGACAAGGCTCTAAATGAGGCTCACATGAGACATAGGTGGTATGAACAAGCAATTGTCAAGGGAAATCAACTCTACTTCTTGGTAAGTTATAGAAGTGTTCACAATGCAAGTATAAAGATAGCATCATCCAAGGAGATAGAAGTTAGCTAGGCAAGTTCTTAGCCAGCCATGCAATAAGAATTTAGCTCTTCATCACACAAGTAACAAAGCTACAATTCATTATGTAAGCAAAAGAACTAAAGCAAAAGAAAAGAACTAGAAAAATGCAAGAAATTAAAGCAAGGAAAAGTAAAGCATACTAGAGTTTGCAAAGAGATGAATGTAGCTTTTTTGATTAATCCTTGGCCACAAGTATGTCACTTCCTTGGTACAAGCTCTCAAAAAGCACTCTCTCTCACTTTGTCAAGATCTCTAGGAGGAAGGAGATGAAGTCTAAAAACTTAGGAGAAAGCTAAAACAAAATTACAACAATTTCCCCTATTTTCTTCTCTCTCTTCTCTGTCCTCGTACACAGACCCTGGCCACCTATTATAGCAATCCATGAGAAGCTCTGGAACCCTGGCCGTTGGCACAAAATCCGGGCTCAACGGCCAGATATTGCCGCGCGCGGGCGGCAAGGCGCGCCAAACAGATTCTGTTGCGCAACAACTTTCTGTTGGAGATTGGTTACAAGGTTGTTAGCCACGTGGCCTTCTAGATTCTTTAGTTGGCGCGTGGATCTCTCTGGATTTGGATTTCAAATCTTTAGCTCTTTTGATTTAATCCCTTTAATTATTACTAATAAAGTGATTAATGGGCTTTGTCTCTTTAAGATTTGGGCCTGCAAAAATAGAGAGAAAAGGGGTTAAAAATCATATTTTATTTACAAAGTGCATAGTATGGAAGTGTAAAATATGTAAATATGTAGCACAATCAACAACCCACTAGAAAGATGTATGCATGTGTGATTTTTATTAAAAAATTTACCCCATCTAATTTCCAAATTTGCAAAATAATTTCAGAGTCAAAATTTTCAAAGCCTTGTCCCAGAATGGAATGATTGATTTGGACTCAGGAAGCACAGGAACTAATATCGACTCAGGAAAAAGACTTAAATCAAGTAGAGGTTCGAGAGTCGAGATTGGTTCAGGAAGTGGGTCCAAATCAAGAAGACGAAGCTCAGGTCCACATTCATTTCCCCATGATGGAATGTGACTTTCTAAGAGTGGTGATTCAGTTCAGGAATGACATATGGGAATAAAAATGACTCTAAAATGTTGTAATGGCAATAAAGACTCTAAAATGTTGCTCAATGGATAACAAACCAGGAGTCAAAGTGATTCGGGAATTGAACAAGATCACAGATTGGAGGATCAAAGTCCATTCCTCATTCAGTTCAATTCCACAAAAGTGAGAACTTGCCAATTTATCAATGGGACTTTCAAAAGTATGAAATTGGTCAAGTTCAATATGATCATCATAAGAGATTGGTAATTCAATTTCACAATGGATAGGCACTGGATCCAATACTGACTCGGGAAATGAAGTGAAATCAGGTGAAGACACCGGAGTCATAATTGAATCAGGAAGTAGAATTGAATCACTAATTTGAGTTTCATGATCATTTTGGGCTAAGAAGGGTAATGAAATCCCTCACCTTATCTTGTATGGGTTTTGCCCTTAAGTTCAATTTGTGCAAGTGTGCAATATAGACAAGAATATAACACAAGCGATAAATCACCCACGTGTTTGTCCTATGCTATATGCATGCCATATGTACATCTCCATCCAGATAACAACAGAACAAAATACAGTATATTGGAATTGAATTGACACGTGCCTAATGCAAAAGTCTAAACTGTTTTAAAAGCGTCCAAATACCATTTTTTAGTTCTTTTATTTATTATGGTGTGTAGGCAATCAAAGCAAAAAGATAGCAGTACAAATCAACTAGCATTACAAGATACACATCCCAGAACAAACAAGATACAAAATTATTGCAGAATGGCCGCGGTTTGCGCGGCAATGGCCGCGGTTGCGCGGCAAATGTCACGATTTCACGGCTTTTCTTTAGAAACTGGGGCCTTGCTTTCAAGAGCAGGGAGAGGCAAAGCTAGTTTCTTTCTTTTCTGCAATGTTAAGCACCTGTAAATATTGCCCTGCACACCAAACAGAGAAGACAATGTTAACAAAAACGTGAAATCAAAACCATTCCCTTCCCCGGCAACGGCGCCAAAAATTGATAAGGAGCGGAACTAGCACTCAAAGTGTGTTTTATTTAAAATCGATGAAAAGCTCGGATGTGCTAATGTACCCTCGATACTTCCGTTATAGCATTGGCTTAACGGGTCGAATCCACAGGGAAGGGAGGCGATAGAAGCATTAACAGTCTCTATCCACGTCAGTTGTTAACAATTCTTCTTTGTTGAAAGAATGAAAAAGAATGAAAAAGAAAAGAAAATGAAATCCAGAATGCGGTAGGTGAGGAGAGCGATGAAATCGGCGAAGGAAAACAAAAGTGAAGTGCTTTGGAAATCAAATAGAAAAAGGAGATGGAACAAGGTTGAACTAAGAAGGATGGTAAAAACACCGATAGAAAAATGAGAAAAGAGTTTGGAAAACGATTTCTAAATCAAGCTAAAAGAAAACTCATGGCTAATAACTACTAAATGCTCCACTAACTATGCTAACCTCTTCGAGCTAGTTGCCTCACATTTTGATCCTTGGCCATCACAATCCTTGGCTCCAAGAGACGGTACAAAGCATGGCTCATGGATGGTTAATCACATTCAAAACATTGCATCAAGAACAAGCTAATACAAGCATCACTCATTATACTACTAGCATGAAATAAAAGAGCATGAAATAAAAGAGAGTTAGCTTGGTTAGCAAGTTAGCAAGTTAGATGTTAGAACCCATCATCTTTGGCCATCAATGGCTCTTGCAAGAACAAGGCCTTGTAGAGGCAACCCGATTCATGTGGATTATCAAGTAAGTGGTTAGATGGTTAGTGGTTAGTAGTTAGATTGCCATGAGAAGAAAAACTAGCAAGAAATCATGTAGAAGATGAAGGAGATTACATTGGAAGAGAAAGGAGGCATCTTTACATAGAGTGTCACTCTCTATTACATCAATCCCTTGCTTTCTCTCTCTCTAGAAATCACTCAGCCCTACTACAATGATCTAAAAAGAAATGAAAATATAAGAAATGGAGAGCACTCACCTACACTACTCCTAAAATCTGCACCTACTCCTAAAAACGAAGACTGCCCTCGGTTTGGGCCATTGCAGGGGTATTTATAGGCCTTAGAAGCATCCAGAAGATGAGAAGGGGCCACGCATCGAAAATCGACGCGTGGCTCTACTACTTGCCGCGGATCCGCAAGGATTGCCGTGGATCCGCGGCAATACCAGGGACTTAGGTCCCTGGTTTTGCTCCGTGGCTTCGTCTGGCTTCGAGAATGTTCAGGGTATATCCCGTTTCTGGTACTTGTGCCCGAATATTCGTCTGACAGCGCAGGAGGCTAGATTCGATGTATCTTCTAGATAATCCATTGCTTGGCCTCCAAGTAATGCGAGATTAATTACCATAAATTGGGAAGAATTAGGCTCTTATTCCATCTTTGCCCTTGGACTTTGAATCTACCTACAATAAAGACCAAAACACGGTTTAGATCGACAATTTATTCATAAAGCGGTGAGAGAATGCGATATAATAATGCAGAATTGTAGACTAATCACACCCCCACACTTATTCTTTTGCTCGTCCCGAGCAAAACAAGAAAGAAAAACTATACTACAAATGTTATTACACCATTTTCGCAGGTGACGCGATTGCACTGAGCATGTGCAACAAGCCGTTAAACCTCCAGGTTACCCAAGAGGAGGAGTGTTGTCTCCTGAGGGTTTTCAGCGGATTGCACCCACAAAATCCATAAAGAAAGAAGAAAAATGTTATATTTTGAAAAACATTTTGAAAGAGAGACATGTTTTTGAACTATTTTTGCAAAAATATAAGTGATCTAAGGTCATAAGTCCACCACAAATCAATCTTCCTTAAACTTAGTCTCTATGCAAGATCTTGTCTTCAATTAAGGTAAAATTCAAAATTGGATTGAATAATTTATCTTTCATAAAACCTAGATAATATGCACATTGTGATAGTGAAGATTTCTGGGATTTCAACTCTAACCATCAAGCCATTTATTTATATATTTATTTTCTTTTTCTTTTTCTTCTTTTTTTTTCTTCTTCCCTTAGTTTTGTTAGGCTTTCTAGTTCACCCATGTAGCGAGCCTATAACCGATGACTCCCAAACCAGACGGTCCTAGGGCACCAGATGAGAAAACATCCCTCGGGTTAAAGGACTCGAGTAAACAAGGCCACAAAACTAAGGGGGATTATTTAATTCTTTTGACCACCGTTAGGCGTGAATAATCATGCTTCTTGAGGCATAGTTATCCAGCTTAATAAGTGATGTTTTTTTCTTTTTTATTACTTTATGGCATTTTAGGTCTTTGTTTCCATCCCAAAAATTGTGTAAGTGCGATGTGCATACTATCTAAGGCAGAAAATTCAAGATAAATTTATCTCCCCAATCTTTTACTACTTAACTTATAATTTTAAACAAGATCCATTATTTCAACTAGGTTTAAGATGTCACAATTAAGGCTTCCTTAATTTCTAAGATCATCTTAAATTTCTTAAAAATAGATCAAAACTTTGTCTCTTATTTCAAAAAGTTTAAAGAAAGAGAAAATTCCTATACAAAAGGGAAGATTTGAAAAGTATCCTAAAAGAAGTGTAAAAGAAAGAAAATCTAAAACTCTAAGTTAGTAACCCTCCCCCACACTTATCTCATGCATTGTCCTCAATGCATCGTGATATATGTATGCATGAAACAAATAGAGAGGGAAGGAAAATTACCTCAAGTTGGTGGTCCGGTGGCGGTCTGATGGTCCACGAAAGGCGGCCCAATCTTTCTTGCGTGGAGTCTGAGGAACCCACCAGAAACCTCCATGATACAACCCACTAGAAAGATGTATGCATGTGTGATTTTTATTAAAAAATCTACCCCATCTAATTTCCAAATTTGCAAAATAATTTCAGAGTCAAAATTTTCAAAGCCCTTGTCCCAGAATGGAATGATTGATTTGGGACTCAGGAAGCACAGGAACTAATATCGACTCAGGAAAAAGACTTAAATCAAATAGAGGTTCGAGAGTCGATATTGGTTCAGGAAGGGGTCCAAATCAAGAAGACGAAGCTCAGGCCACATTCATTTCCCCATGATGGAATGTGACTTTCTAAGAGTGTGTGATTCAAGTTCAGGAATGACAGGTATGGGAATCAAAACTGACTCTAAAATGTTGCTCAAATTGGATAACAAAACAGGAGTCAATAGTGATTCGGAATTTGAACAAGATCACAAATTGGAGGATCAGAGTCACATTCCTCATTCAGTTCAATTCCACAAAAGTGAGAACTTGCCAATTTATCAATGGGACTTTTAAAAAGTATGAAATTGGTCAAGTTCAATATGATCATCATAAGAGATTGGTAATTCAATTTCACAATGGATAGGCACTGGATCCAATACTGACTCGGAAATGAAGTGAAATCAGGTGAAAAGAACCGGAGTCATAATTGAATCAGGAAGTAGAATTGAATACTAATTTGAGTTTCATGATCATATTCATGCTCAAGTTCAATTTCAGGAAAAGGATAACTTGCCAAAATGTTAATGGGATTTGAAGTTTGGACAAGTTCAGGTGGGCGTCCTGAAATTGAATCTTGATTTCTAAAATGACAAGAGTCTTGGGTCATATCAATAGAGTTTGGCATAGCTGAATTAGTCAAAGGTTGATAGGATAGAGTTTCCTCATTCCTAAGAATGTTAACCAATTGACTCAATTGTTCTTCCAGTCTATTGACAGACTCGGCATGTGATTTTTGATATTGTAATAAAGACTCCTGCAAGATATCCATACTCCTATCTAGACTTGATGTATCTCCAAGTGGTTGCTCTAGAATGGGAGTATAAGAATCTTGGTTTTGGAAATTTTGTGAACAATGTGAGTCAAAAATGTGTTGAGATTGAAACTTGGACTCGCACAAGAGTTCTTTACTCGTTCCAAGGCAAATGGTTGTTCATTATGAGAAGGTGGAACTGAGCAAGACTCTTGAATATTTTTTAGAGAAGCCAATATTTTCTTAAGTTGTCGCTCATTCTCTTGTATATCGGCTTCTATCCTCTTTTGGAACTCAGATTTTCTTCAATGGGAGGGTCCAGAAAAGGATTATAGGAAGTGAAATCGGGAAATGAATATTGGGACAAGGTGAATATGGTGGGACAAGGAGGTTGAAAAATTTGACTCGGGGGACTTGAATCCACATTGACTCTGTGAAGAGTTGAAATTATTTTGAAATTATAGTCATAAGGATGGGGTGGGTTGTATTGATTCGGATAAGGCCAACCCGGTGTATTGGTTGGTGCATATTGTAAAACGCCGGGTTGGAATTATCCGAATAGAATGGAGTTGGTGAAAATATGGATTCATGTTAGGATTGAAAGAATTGTTATTGTTGAATGCCATTTCACAAACAATCACAAACAAAAAGAAAAATCAAACAATCAAACAAAAAGAAAACAAAAAATCAAAACCAAGCCTATAGAAGGGTTGACCTAGACGTCCCTAGGGGCCGACGTCGTCTATTCAAATTTTATTAGGGCTTGGTTGTGTGAGTGGGGAGATGATTTTTGGGCTAAGGAAGGGTAATGAAATCCCCCACCTTATCTTGTATGGGTTTTGCCCTTAAGTTCAATTTGTGCAAGTGTGCAATATAGACAAGAATATAACACAAAGCGATAAATCACCCACGTGTTTGTCCTATGCTATATGCAATGCCATATGTACATCTCCATCCAGATCACAACAACAGAACAAAATACAGTATATTGGAATTGAATTGACACGTGCCTAAATGCAAAAGTCTAAACTGTTTTAAAAGCGTCCAAATACTATTTTTTAGTTCTTTTATTTATTATGGTGTGTAGGCAATCAAAGCAAAAAGATAGCAGTACAAATCAACTAGCTATTACAAGATACACATCCCAGAACAAACAAGATACAAAATTATTGCAGAATGGCCGCGGTTTGCGCGGCAAATGTCACGATTTCGCGGCTTTTCTTAGAAACTGGGGCCTTGCTTTCAAGAGCAGGGAGAGGCAAAGCTAGTTTCTGTTCTGCAATGTTAAGCACCTGTAAATATTGCCCTGCACACCAAAACAGAGAAGACAATGTTAACAAAAACGTGAAATCAAAACCATTCCCTTCCCCGGCAACGGCGCCAAAAATTTGATAAGGAGCGAAACTAGCACTCAAAAGTGTGTTTTATGTAAAATCGATGAAAAGCTCGGATGTGCTAATGTACCCTCGATACTTCCGTTATAGCATTGGCTTAACGGGTCGAATCCACAGGGAAGGGAGGCGATAGAAGCATTAACAGTCTCTATCCACGTCAGTTGTTAACAATTCTTCTTTGTTGA
Organism: Agave tequilana; assembly: GCA_038442645.1. Taxonomy (NCBI): domain Eukaryota; kingdom Viridiplantae; phylum Streptophyta; class Magnoliopsida; order Asparagales; family Asparagaceae; genus Agave; species Agave tequilana. Next base: position 4,785 of record JAVJIF010009544.1, on the reverse strand, counting down.
AAGAATGAAAAAGAATGAAAAAGAAAAGAAAATGAAATCCAGAATGTGGTAGGTGAGGAGAGCGATGAAAACGGCGAAGGAAAACAAAAGTGAAGTGCTTTGGAAATCAAATAGAAAAAGGAGATGGAACAAGGTTGTACTAAGAAGGATGGTAAAAAACACAGATAGAAAAATGAGAAAAGAGTTTGGAAAACGATTTCTAAATCAAGCTAAAAGAAAACTCATGGCTACTAACTACTAAATGCTCCACTAACTATGCTAACCCTTCGAGATAGTTGCCTCACATTTTGATCCTTGGCCATCACAATCCTTGGCTCCAAGAGACGGTACAAAGCATGGCTCATGGATGGTTCATCACATTCAAAACATTGCATCAAGAACAAAGCTAATACAAGCATCACTCATTATACTACTAGCATGAAATAAAAGAGCATGAAATAAAAGAGAGTTAGCTTGGTTAGCAAGTAGCAAGTTAGAGTTAGAACCCATCATCTTTGGCCATCAATGGCTCTTGCAAGAACAAGCCTTGTAGAGGCAACCCGATTCATGTGGATTATTAAGTAAGTGGTTAGATGGTTGTGGTTAGTAGTTAGATTGCCATGAGAAGAAAAACTAGCAAGAAATCATGTAGAAGATGAAGGAGATTACATTGAAGAGAAAGGAGGCATCTTTACATAGAGTGTCACTCTCTATTATCAATCCCTTGCTTTCTCTCTCTTTAGAAATCACTCAGCCCTACTACAATGATCTAAAAAGAAATGAAAATATAAGAAATGGAGAGCACTCACCTACACTACTCCTAAAATCTGCACCTACTCCTTAAAAACGAAGACTGCCCTCGGTTTGGGCCATTGCAGGGGTATTTATAGGCCTTAGAAGCATCCAGAAGACGAGACGGGGCCACATATCGAAAATCGACGCGACTCTACTACTTTGCCGCGGATCCGCAAGGATTGCCGCGGATCTGCGGCAATACCAGGGACTTAGGTCCCTGGTTTTGCTCCGTGGCTTCGTCTGGCTTCGAGAATGTTCAAGGTATATCCCGTTTCTGGTACTTGTGCCGAATATTCGTCTGACAGCGCAGGAGGCTAGATTCGATGTATCTTCTAGATAATCTATTGCTTGGCCTCCAAGTAATGCAAGATTAGTTACCATAAATTGGAAGAATTAGGCTCTTATTCCATCTTTGCCCTTGGACTTTGGATCTACCTACAATAAAGACCAAAACACGGTTTAGATCGACAATTTATTCATAAAGCGGTGAGAGAATGCGATATAATAATGCAGAATTGTAGACTAATCACACCCCCACACTTATTCTTTTGCTCGTCCCGAGCAAAACAAGAAAAGAAAAACTATACGACAAATGTTATTACACCATTTTCGCAGGTGACGCGATTGCACTGAGCACGTGCAACAAGCCGTTAAACCTCCAGGTTACCCAAGAGGAGGAGTGTTGTCTCCTGAGGGTTTTCAGGATTGCACCCACAAAATCCATAAAGAAAGAAGACAAATGTTAGTATTTTGAAAACACATTTTGAAAGAGAGACATGTTTTTGAACTATTTTTGCAAAAATATAAGTGATCTAAGGTCATAAGTCCACCACAAATCAATCTTTCTTAAACTTAGTCTCTATGCAAGATCTTGTCTTCAATTAAGGTAAGAATTCAAAATTGGATTGAATATTTTATCTTTCATAAAATCTAGATAATATGCACATTGTGATAGTGAAGATTTCTGCGATTTCAACTCTAACCATCAAGCCATTTATTTATATATTTATTTTCTTTTCTTATTCTCTTCTTTTTTTTCCCTTCTTCCCTTAGTTTCTTAGGCTTTCTAGTTCACCCATGTAGCGAGCCTATAACCGATGATTCCCAAACCAGACGGTCCTAGGGCACCAGATGAGAAAACATCCTCGGTTAAATGACTCGAGTAAACAAGGTCAAAAACTAAGGGGGATTATTTGATTCTTTTGACCACCGTTAGGCGTGAATAATCATGCTTCTTGAGGCACAGTTATCCAGCTTAATAAGTGATGTTTTTTTCTTTTTATTTACTTTATGGCATTTTAGGTCTTTGTTTCCATCCCAAAAATTGTGTAAGTGCGATGTGCATACTATCTAAGGCAAAAAATTCAAGATAAATTTATCTCCCCAATCTTTTATACTTAACTTATAATTTTAAACAAGATCCATTATTTCAACTAGGTTTAAGATGTCACAATTAAGGCTTCCTTAATTTCTAAGATCATCTTAATTTTCTAAAAAATAGATCAAAACTTTGTCTCTTATTTCAAAAAGTTTTTAAAGAAAGAGAAAATTCCTATACAAAAGGGAAGATTTGAAAAGTATCCTAAAAGAAGTGTAAAAGAAAGAAAATCTAAAAACTCTAAGTTAGTAAACCCTCCCCCACACTTATCTCATGCATTGTCCTCAATGCATCGTGATATATGTAGCATGAAACAAATAGAGAGAGAGGGAAGGAAAATTACCTCAAGGTGGTGGTTCCGTGGCGGTCTGATGGTCCCACGAAAGGCGGCCCCAATCTTTCTTGCGTGGAGTCCTGAGGAACCCACCAGAAACCTCCATGATACCAACTAGAAAGATGTTGCATGTGTGATTTTTATTAAAAAATTTACCCCATCTAATTTCCAAATTTGCAAAATAATTTCAGAGTCAAAATTTTCAAAGCCCTTGTCCCAGAATGGAATGATGATTGGACTCAGGAAGCACAGGAATTAATATCGACTCAGGAAAAAGACTTAAATCAAGTAGAGGTTCGAGAGTCGAGATTGGTTCAGGAAGTGGGTCCAATCAAGAAAGACGAAGCTCAGGTCCACATTCATTTCCCCATAATGGAATGTGACTTTCTAAGAGTGGTGATTCAAGTTCAGGAATGACATGTATGGGAATCAAAACTGACTCTAAAATGTTGCTCAAATGGGTATAAAAACAGGAGTCAATAGTGATTCGAGAATTGAACAAGATCACAAATTGGAGGATCAAAGTCACATTCCTCATTCAGTTCAATTCCACAAAGTGAGACTTGCCAATTTATCAATGGGACTTTCAAAAGTATGAAATTTGTCAAGTTCAATATGATCATCATAAGAGATTGGTGATTCAATTTCACAATGGATAGGCACTGGATCCAATACTGACTCGGAAATGAAGTGAAATCAGGTGAAGACACGGAGTCATAATTGAATCAGGAAGTAGAATTAAATCACTAATTTGAGTTTCATGATTCATATTCATGCTCAAGTTCAATTTCAGGAAAAGGATAACTTGCCAAAATGTTAATGGGATTTGAAGTTTGGACAAGTTCAGGTGGGCGTGCTGAAATTAATCTTGATTTCCAAAATGATAAGAGTCTTGGGTCATATCAATAGAGTTTGGCATAGCTGAATTAGTCAAAGGTTGATAGGATAGAGTTTCCTCATTCCTAAGATGTTAACCAATTGACTCAATTGTTCTTCCACTCTATTGACAGACTCGGCATGTGATTTTTGATATTGTAATAAAGACTCCTGCAAGATATCCATACTCCTATCTAGACTTGATGTCTCCCAAGTGGTTTGCTCTAGAATGGAAGTATAAGAATCTTGGTTTTGGAAATTTTGTGAAGAATGTGAGTCAAAAATGTGTTGAGATTGAAACTTGGACTCACACAAGAGTTCTTTACTCGTTTCCAAGGCAAATGGTTGTTCATTATGAGGAGGTGAAGAGCAAGACTCTTGAATATTTTTTAGAGAAGCCAATATTTTCTGAAGTTGTCGCTCATTCTCTTGTATATCGGCTTCTATCCTCTTTTGGAACTCAGATTTTTCTTCAATGGGAGGTCCAGAAAAAGGATTATAGAAGTGAAATCGGGAAATGAATATTGTGGACAAGGTGAATATGGTGGACAAGGAGGTTGAAATTTGACTCGGGGGACTTGAATCCCCATTGACTCTGTGAAGAGTTGAAATTATTTTGGAAATTATAGTCATAAGATGTGGGTATGGGTTGTATTGATTCGGATAAGGCCAAACCGGTGTATTTGGTTGGTGCATATTGAAAAACGCCGGGTTGGAATTATCCGAATAGAATGGAGTTGGTGTGAAATATGGATTCATGTTAGGATTGAAAGAATATTATTGTTGAATGCCATTTCACAAACAATCACAAACAAAAAGAAAAATCAAACAATCAAACAAAAAGAAAACAAAAAATCAAAACCAAGCCTATAGAAGGGTTGACCTAGACGTCCCTAGGGGCCGACGTCTATTCAAATTTTATTAGGGCTTGGGTTGTGTGAGTGGGGAGATGATTTTGGGCTAAGGAAGGGTAATGAAATCCCCCACCTTATCTTGTATGGGTTTTGCCCTTAAGTTCAATTTGTGCAAGTGTGCAATATAGACAAGAATATAACACAAAGCGATAAATCACCCACGTGTTTGTCCTATGTTATATGTAATGCCATATGTACATCTCCATCCAGATCACAAAACAGAACAAAATACAGTATATTGGAATTGAATTGACACGTGCCTAAATGCAAATGTCTAAACTGTTTTAAAAGCATCCAAATACCGTTTTTTAGTTCTTTTATTATTATGGTGTGTAGGCAATCAAAGCAAAAAGATAGCAGACAAATCAACTAGCTATTACAAGATACACATCCCAGAACAAACAAGATACAAAATTATTGCACAATGGCCGCGGTTGCGCGGCAAATGTCGCGATTTGCGGCTTTTCTTTAGAAACTGGGGCCCTGCTTTCAAGAGCAGGGAGAGGCAA